>BJBW01006028.1:94490-125163 GCA_004320125.1 Scolopax mira | reverse complement strand
CTCCCTCCCTCCCTCCCTCCCTCCCTCCCTCCCTCCTTCTCTTTCTTTCTCTCCTTTCCTTTTCTTTATCTATTCCTTTTTACTTTTATTTTTCCTGTCAAAAGCCAGCATTCCTCTATTGGATGCTTTAGTGCGGGTAAGTTTGTGTCTACCTCTCCTATATCCTTGACAGTCTGGTTACCAAAGAGGCTTTTTGGAGCTTTCGGTAAGGAGAGCAATTAAGAGTTGTTCAGAAAGGCTCAGGATTAGGGGACACTACAACAGAAAATTAAAAGAATTGAGACTGATCCAGGAAAATATATTCATTCACTATATTCTCATATATTCCTGAACCCAATAAGCCTGAATCCAAAGCTTAAAATTAGGGGTTTAGAATTCACACTTCAAGCGGAAGCAAGTTTTTGGGTTGTTTTTTCTCAGACATCACATTCTATCAACTACATCTGCCCTAAGAGAATTAATACGTAACAGCATTAAGGCAGCTACATATAAAAAATGTAAGACTAGGAACCTATTTGCTAAATGTTGGCTTGAGAGACCGTATGCAACACACAGTTTAAGTTTAAAGCTGATGTTGAATACACAGGAATACTCTGGCTGAATGACATATAACTTCTTTTCTATCAAAAATCTATCTTTGGGATTTTGATATCCCAAAAATATCCCAAATCATTAAATATCTGTAGAAGTCTCTGCTACCTGTTGTTTATAAATTTCCTTGTCACTTCCTAAGTTTAACTTGCAAGCAAGCCACTCCTCATTTCTTCCAACAAATATGATTGTTGTGGTTGGGAGATTAAAGTATGAATGTTTTGTGAACAAGAGAAAAAAATAGTCTATTCCATGAGTTTTTATTCTTTAAACTTGAGGGATTTTAAACCTTAATCCTACAGCAGGTACAGCACAAAAAGCAGTACTGCAAGGTTCACCACAAGTGTATCTGAACTCTGAACTGGATGGGTTGCCCTCCTGGTGCTGTACCTACTATAAATGATCTAAGTTGTCTGTTCTAGTTTTGCTATTCCATCAAAACTGAAAACCCATTTAGCCTGGAATAAATTACTGCAATTGGTAAGAATGCTTTCAACTCAATCAGAGCCTCCGTGCTACTCTATTCTGCCTTAAAATTTTATCTATAATACAACACTTTCTCATAATACAGACTGCAGGGAAAGGGTACTATTTTGTGACTTTAAGATCTGTGAAAAAAGAGGTGATTATTCAAAACATCTCATAGGCAATTGTAAAATTATATACATATGTATCTTTCAATCTATGGTGAGTCTTCTTCAAGGTATTAAGGAAATGCTACTTACAGCCCATGAAAGGTACATTCTTTGGCCCAAAGCTAGACATGAAAATATTCTCTGTTTATTGGGAAAAGCAAACAGCAAAACTTGCTTTTCTCCATTCAAGTAGTTTAATATATGAATTTATAATCCCATCTAAGGTAGGGTAAATGCCATATATATAATAAAAAATCACATACAGAGCCTCTTATAACAAGAACATTTTTCTTTTCATAGAGGTCATAAAATGGCTGTAAGCTTGCCCATAACACATAGAAGCCTTCAGTATAAGTGTAGCAGTCACCTATATAGGCAATGCAGTGAATTCTTCTTTCTGACTTCTATGCATTACTTACTACTAATGACATTTTATGAGGGAGATATAATTAATATCTGAATGATCATTATGTATCACGTATCTTCATTTTTACTAGGTTCTGGGTTTCTGTATCACACACATGAACTGAAATCTAAGGTGTGCCTTAGATGAACCTAGTTCTAGTCTTACTTTACTACAGATTATAGAAGAATTATTTATGAAAATACTTCTTATAATTACTTATAATTTGGAATAAAACAGATCACAGCTGAAACATACTAATAATATGGCTTAAAAGTGACGTTTTAAAAATCAGCTGTGACTTGCTGAAAACAAAATAAAATAAAAAAAACCTAACTAGTTTACTATGTCCTAAAGCCACTGGTCCAAACTTTAAAAGATAGAATCCAGGACATACAGAGCTAAAACTATTGTAGTGTTACTGATACAAAAGCTTTGCAACAGAGATGATCTGGTCTTATAGGTTGCAGTGCTCCATTTTACACTGGGTGGTGTTTATATCCTTTAACCCTATTACCTGTGTCAGTTTCCATTTTATAAGCAAGTAACCATACCTCTATGTGCCTTTCTTTCTCAATGTGTGAAACAGAGATCTTTATACTTTGGTTTGCAAGGTATTTAAAAAAATTACTCATGGAAGATCAGTCCCTAAAACAGTACTTTGGTTTCACTCCATATGAATGTATTTTTCACACCTTTTTTTTTTTTTTAAAGTATCTGATTATTGCCAAATCACTATAACAAATGGTTATATTATTGCCTGTTCGGCTTCTGCTTATTTTTGGAGGAAGATTATGAATTTATTCCATCAAGTTATTTTCCTCATTGTAATATGAACAGACAGGTTTAAACCAAGAATACTGAATATTGTTCATGGCAGATGCCACTTCAACAGCACTGGAAGATACCAAATCCAGGAATAGGTAGGAGCAGTGCCTCCAACCATGCAGTTCTTAAACTAAAATTGATCTACATGCACCAACATCCTCAAAACAGCATATCTTGGCTTCTGTTTCTCCTTAGTCTCTTCTATGACAATAAAAAGGAAATGGTGCATATTAAACTTCTTTGTAACAGAAGGCACTATTCTCTTAAAACTGTCCAAAACTGTTTAAAAACCAACCTGTTGTGCAGTGTGAATTGCTCATGTATTCCACACTGAACAGATTCAAGCATAGTCATCTGATGTTTCAGAAGCAGAGTAGTGTGAAGTCAGAGTAATGTATTAGAAAACTTTAGCTTCCTGGTATTTTATTAGTGGTGAAATATTTTTATACATTTCTGGAGTGAAACTGTTAAGTAGCAAATTTAAAAAAAATAAATAAAAATTAACTGTTACATCTATAGCCTTTTTTCTTCCCCTACAAGCCTAGCTTTGAATGAAAACTAGCTAAAACTGACTGTGATAGTTTGAAATCTTGTGTTCTCAATTTGATTTGTATCTGGAAAATACTTCAGGAATAAACAGGATTGACTGCATTTTTTCCCTTTCTTTGCATTTTTTGCTATTGGAAAAACTGTCCTAAGATTTTTTTCTGTAAGAAATAGAAATCCCTGGGGATATCAAATGAGTTTTGGGGAATATGTAATACCCAATACAACCCAAATGTGTTAGACTCTCTTTGTTCCCTTACATGTGAAAAATACAATTTTTGGCAAATGTGTTAGCATAATTGATAAAGCCCAAAGAGAAAAAGACAAATGAGGGTTTCAAATTGTTTTCATTTAGAATGATGGGCTGTAGGCTTTTAATATATTTTGAAGTTAATATTGCTTGGCAATATAATTAAACATGTCTTTCTTGATTCACTCAGTCTGAATGCTAATTTTGATTTAGCCCTGAAGGGATCAGTTCAGGAAGAAGTTATGCATCTTCTGCGATATTCGTAGCCTTTCTTAGGAGAGTGTGGAATGCTGTACAAACAAGTAGAGTCACAAAGACTCCTTATCTATATATATTAACCCTCCAACCAACTCTGCTCTTCTCTGCCCATCCATAAAATAAGGAATTCACTTAAGTTGGATGATAGTTTCATTGTAGTGAAGTGTGAAACTCTTGTTTAAAAATTTTAGTTTCTGTGAAATAATGTAAATTCTCTGGGGTAAATTTTCTATAAGATGATTTTAATTTGCAACACTGTCAGAATTTTGCAAGTAAATTTCAACATTAAGGCTCATTACCTTAGAAAAGGTTCATTAACCTTAGAAAGGTTCATTACCTTAGAAAGATTTATATCTTGTACTGATGCACAGTTTTAGAGTAGCCTCTGTAGATCCATTCCATGTGTCGGTAAATTGTCTATGGCTTTTATGTATATCTTTGTACATGAAATTGCAGTTTTCTATGTGGAATATTTGTCAATATGAAATTGCAAAGCATTGGCCAATTCCAGCTCTGTAAAGAATTTGCTTTCCAAATCAACTCTCATTGATTCTCTTTGGCAATTCTTGTTATATAACAGCAGTACTTCCAGCATTGTAAGCTGGAAGTAATATCACTAAGAGCAGAGGACCAAATAATTCATTGTTCTACTTAGTGTCCTATCTCATTGTCAACCTAGTGGACCAATACTAATTTCAGTGCCCTGAATTGAGTATATAACATCTCTCCTGATTATCCAAGAGCTTGAATTGGGCGTGTGTGTGTGTGTGGTGGTGTGTGTGTGGAGTTACTGAACATGTGTGATTTTTTTTCTTTCTGCCTAAAAAAGGCAGAATTCTAATTTTCCCTAGGTAAGTCCATGTTCATTCTTGCTTCACACAGGAAGCAAGATGTTGGCATTCTGGAAGTCCACAGGTTGTATCTTAAGGCAAAGGAGCTAATTTATAATTGTGGTTAAAGTTGAAAATGTGCCTTCAATTACTCATGTTAACCTTAAGGCTCTTATAGCACGGATTCCTGTTCCAAATGGGCAAATGTTCACATTAAAGAGACTGGCACTGTGAACAAATGATCTTAACCAAAAGGCAAAAGGCTACTTTCATTCTCCATCAGAAGGTATTTCTTGTGTAAAACTGCATGCTAGCAGTATCCTTGCTTTACTTTACAGTTCAAAATAGAAAGCAATTTACTGCTATATAATCAGAACCAGAACAACCCAACAAAAACCTCTTGTGTAGAAGTCAATGTAGCATGCAACAGCTTTTTAATGTTTGATAACACTCAGTTATTACTGAGTGTCATGTAGCATGCAAGGATGATGACACACCCCTCATTTCTGGTGAAGAACTGGTTAAAACTCTCCTTGAAGAACCTAGCAATGATGCAGCCTAACTCTATCTGTGCTTCTGTCCTCCAGACAGGCATTATAAAGGAGTAGATAGCTGTGTAGATACTACTTCAAAAGAAGGTGATAAATTGTAATTATTGGATTTAAGTCTAATAAAATCAATTAATTTTGATTTGAAACTCTGAACAAGTTTTAAGACAGTTTTTAATTCTTCTGTGAATCAGTATTCAAAACATCTATACAGATTACTAAGTAAATATGTAACATAATCAGGGATTTCCATTTTGATTTTGGAATCTGATTTTCTGCAGCATTAGATCTTTGAGTATTAACTTCAGTGAAAGTAGCAGTGTTTCTTCGTTTGTATGTTTTTTACAGTATTGTTCCTCATACTTTTTTCTTTTTAGTAAGCAAAGTAGTTGACATAAATCAGACCTATGCTCTTATGAACAGCTATTTTAAACAGTGTTCAGACGTCTGTGTTTGTGGAATGTGCTATATCACAATCTGCAGATTGAGAATAGATGGTGCCATGGTGCCCCAAAACATTTTCAGCTTGTCCTGGAAGGGAATGAAGAATGAGGACAATACTGCTGCTTAGTATACTGACTGCTTGACATTTTTGTTGAGACAATCAAACAGTGGCAAAGAAAGCTCTTGTAATGTCAATCATTTTAGGCTAAAACAGCTCAAAATAGAGCTTTGAAAACCGGCAGCAATTTTATTTTATTAGTGAACTGTGAAGAATTTTTATAGTTAGTTATTCTTTCTCTTATTTTTTAACTGGAAGCTGGATAAAAGAGTAGAACCTGCAAAATGCAGATCCAAAGCCACACCTTCTCTAAGTGGGATGGCTTATATTTTGATAGAGAATACAAGAGACGCTAGCACCTCTGTTCAGCTCCACTAAAACTGAATGCAAATCTCCAAAATCTGGGAGTTCATGGAAGCATGATTTTAGTCTGTAGTCAGCTGTGATTTGCGCCAAGGTAACCAGTATGTATTTACCATAAACACTGGAAAATCTTTTTTCTTTCCCCTTTTTTTTAAGAAATGTTGAAGTTCTCATAGACTCTCAATGCACTGGGTTTCACAAAGCTAAAGGGTTTTATTAAAAGACTTAAAATTTAGTTAAACATCAATAGAAGATGATAAATCAGTAATCAAGTTTGACTATCAGTAGCTCGGCTCCTCATCTTTATTAAAATAATCTGTTTTGATAGCATGTAGTAGCCAAAAACGATATTGGATTGTGTATTTCTCATGTTCTGCCCTTCAGTTTTCCTCTCCTTTTTCTTACACATGGGTAAACAGAAATCACCTGTGGATCAATTTTGGAGTAACTGTTAATGCTCCTATTTGCATAACAACAGAGGTATCTTGAGAAATTCTAAGGCAAAAGGCAAAATTCAAAATAGTATGTAATTGAAGTGCCTGGAAATGATTGCTAGGGCAGTGTATAGTTTGCAAATTATAAGTTCTTAAAAGAAACATATATTCTTGAAACGTGTTTTTTTTTCCTCCTGGTCGAGAAAGGAAAAAAGTTCGTAAAGTATTTATATACACAGCTAGCAGTCTAGCTCTGTAGTGCCCAGGGAGCAGCAGGTTCTGCCACCTGGAAAGCCACTATTGGACCATTAGGGAGTCCCTGATGAGTTACAAAGCAGCCTGCAGAGTGTTGAAATCGGTGCCAACTGTTTAGATGCTGTGCACAAGTGTCTTCTGCTCAAAAAAAAAAGATGTAAGAGAGACTGGAAGTTGAGTTCCTACCTTCCTTCATACTGTGAGATCTTAGCCTGACTGACAGGAGTCCTGTAGCAGAGGAGGAGGAAGCCTGTTCCATTGTGTACTTTCTCCAGGGCAGGAATCTCCAGAGTTACTGGAACACAAACCTATGGTCCAGAGGAACCATAGGAAAAGCTACTGCTGAGCTCATCTTTCCTGCTCCTTGTTTTTAACTATTTATTTGGGAGCTGCCATACTTGGCAAAATTAGTAGCCTGCTTGGCTGAGGCTCTCTCTGTCAGTGTTGGGCAGACTGCAGCCGTGCCTGCCACAATTTAGTCAATTGTGTGCCCAGACATGTGCATGTTTCTGCCTAGTCCTCATCAGACAGCTGGAGACACAACATGTAACCTGTCCCTGATACTTTCTCTACACCATGTTTTAGAATGACAGTTATTTTGCTTGCAATATGTCTAGGCCACTTTGCCTTCTAGTGATTTTTTAGCCTCAGTGACATCTTGTGGCTGTAACATGTTCATCTTTCGACTTTTGAAAAGTGCATTTTTTCATCTTGCAAGAGTTTCACTTTGAAAACTTTGTGAGGAGGAAAATTCTTAGTAATATGGAGCTGTAGACTTGCTTCCCGAGTACCAACAAGTTGAATGAAAGTCTTTAAATAAAAACTTTATCTGGGTTTTTATAATGAGTTTTAGCCTGTGGTAAAATGGGGTGATATTTACATGGATATATAAAAAAAAAATTAACACAAGCTAGGACTCATCACTGTTGGGCATGACTTTCTACATCTCAGATAAGAGGATATTGCTGGCTTTCTTGTCAGGCTCTGATTATTTTCCCACCAGTAGGACTGAACTTCCCTAACTTCTGCAGTGATATTTCAGAAGACTGCACCTAATTCACAGTTTATTAATAAGCTTCAAGGCCATGGGATTAACTTGTTAACATTTGTCTTATTTCTTACTTTTTTTCCATCTGAAACACATTTCTACTCAGTTCCACCAGTGCTGTCTTTCCATTGCCATTTATGTCAATGTTGTAGAGAAGCTGATGTAACTGCAGTGACAGTCTACTCAAGTGCCATCTGACTGGTATTTGCTGACTCTTCGTAGGTGGGAGGGTCCTCACTTTAAGTTATATAGGGAAGGAGAATGCGACCCAAAGGAAACAGTTGTCCTCAAAGCAAAGAAAGGCAAGCTTTTAAACTACGATATTTTAAAATACTTCACACTTCAATTAATTGTTCATGAAACTAAATATCAGATAAACGAGTATCAATCAGTAGAAATGAAGGTAGATTTACTTTACAGCAAAGCTAATCACAGAATCACAGAATTACCTAGGTTGGAAGGGACCTTTCAAGATCATCTCGTCCAACCAGTGAAAAAACAAACAAACAAACAAAAAACAAAACACAAAAAATCCCACACACCACAAATGAACAAAAAAAATCCCAACAAAACACCCACACAAACCTCACACCACTGTTCACTGAATCATTTCTGGATTACTGGTGTGGAATTAGCTGCTCTTGTTACTTTAAAAAGGAGACAATATTTTTTTTCCATGCATTGTTCAGCAAGTCCTACGGGCACCTCATGAACTTCATAGTGTTCTGCTTCAAACTGTCAGGATACAATATGCATTATTGTTGGCCACTGCTTCCATTTTGTACAGAACAGGAAGTGATAACAGGATTTCTACTTTATTTTACCATTGTACTTTCACATTGAGATTTGTCGTGTTTCTTGGTGCCAAAGGAGAAGATAGTTAAAACTGTCTAAACTTTTCAGGTTGCTTTGCCTTTATGAGTTCATGGGCTGTTCTCTTATCATTAGTAGGAAGGAGAAAAGTCATTTGGTTATCAGTGCGTGCCACTAGTGACTGTAAATATTTTTCTATGCATACACTGTATATGTTAGGTTAAGAGAAGATATTTTATGCTGGCAATTTTTCCATACAATAGCTGCCCTCCTACAGAGACAGCCTAGATTCATCAAAGATTTTGGGCCTGATTCTGCTTTCTCCCAACTGCTGATCAAATGTAACTCTGCAAAAATGGGTCAAATTCTTCTGGGAGGAAAGAATATTAGGGCTCACGAGTAGTTCTTGTGGGGCCAGTTTTCAAAAACGTGGATTGTTTATGCAGCCTTTTAATTTGACAAATTTTGGGTCGTCTGCTCCCCTACACCTGAGACTGATGTACGAAAATTAATTCATTTTTGGGAGAGAACAAATTGAAATACAATGAAAAAAATAAAATAAAATGCAGAAAATGGATGGTTTGTGTCACTAATACAGTTTGGTTTTTAATACATGTCAAAAGACAGTGGTACACAGAATAGCTTAGAAAAAACTTACAAAAAACTTCTGGGATTTTTGGAGGATGCAAGAGGGAAAAGACTAAGTTATCTTCTTGAAAAAAATATTCTTGTGCTGGAAGCAAATGAAGATAGATTATGGCTATAAAGAGGAGACAAGGAATAACGTAAGTAGCTCTGCTTTTGCAGAAATTTGGTACATCTTCTGTAGAGAAGGAAGGAATACATGATGAAAAGAGGAGCAACCGTTCCAAAATGGCTGCTACCCTATCTACCCTAAGTCAACAAATCAGGAAGGAATTCTGTCATTCAATTAAAACATGCAGATAATCCCAAAATGCTGAGGTTTATAGTGATTTGATTTATATCATTCTGCATAACAGACAATGATTTTGACTTTTTGATAAGCAGGGTAGGTAGTAATGGACTGCGTATGTTTTGTTAAATCTGGTGTGCTCCTACCTGTAACTCCAAAGAAACACAAGTCATACTATGGGATAGAAGACTCTATCTAGGAAATAGTCTGGAAAAGATTCATAGGTTATAGTTGATACTATAAGCCACTGATACAGTAGCCAAAAGGTTTTACGCACCTTTGGATGTGTAAAAAATGAAAACTAGGTAGTGGTGAATAACTGATATCACCAGTGTATCTAGCACAGATGCAAGCATTGCTAATTGCTTTTTTACACCCCTAGCTCATGCAGTATGCTAAACCAGAAAAGGCTGTAGGAAGGGCCAAATAAATGATTACGGAAAGGTGCAGGGAATCAAATCTACTTAGGGTTGTCAGAGGATAAAATTGATTACGCTGTAGTTCAGTTCAGGAAACTCTATGGCCTGTCTTATACACTGTCAGAATAGGCAATCCAAATGCTGCCTTTTGCTTTTCAATTGTGAAATGAGGTCTTAGACTGGATTTTTATATGCAGAATTGCTTCAGGGTGCTAGCATTCAGGTTGACACAATAAAAATGTCACGTGACTCCAATCTGCAGTTTATCATCTCGTGAAATAAGTAATGTTTTGTGCTGAGAATTGCAGAGGCAGTGTTTTCCAGTCAACTCTTTGACACTGATGGAGAGTTAAGTGTTTGAAGTGATGCAGGAGCTGGGAATCAGATATGGATTCAAGTAAATAAAATTTCAGTAACATAGTGCTTTGGGGAGATAATCACATGGAATTTACCAGTATCTGAACAGTGCAAATGAAACAGTTGTACAAAATTGTTTATGGATTTATTTATTTTTGATCAAGCTTTTGGAATTCAAAGGGCTTGGATGTCCACTTGCATTTGCATTGCCTGATGTTATAAAACTATTTGCTAGATTTTGTGTCACAAAAGACTAGATTCTGCTCTAAAATAGGGCCAAAGGAGCACATTAATAGGAGCCATTGGCATGCTTGGTGCTGCAGAAGAGATCTGTGGATGACAATTTACTTTAGAGGGGGAAAGCCTATTTTTATTTTTATTATACTTAATCTCACTAAGGGTGAGAACATCATGATTAAAAGCTCTTAGTATTGAAAAGTTCCTTAAGAGGCAAATAAGACAGCTTATTTTTATTATCAAACAAGACAAGTAAAAAATACTTAAAACTCTGAAAGTCATATCAACAAAACATTATGACAGAATGTAGGAATTGCCATTATTTGTTTTGCAATAAATACCAAACCTCAGGAAAGAGTTTTCCAGGTATGCTGTAAGTACACAAAAGTAACAAAAGAATGCCCTGTTCCTATGCTAACATGATGTTTTATGAAGGCAAAAAAGCACCAAAATATGCAAACAAATACTTCAGCCGTGTCAGAGAGTGCCACTCCACTCCAGCAGTTGCGGCTGGAATGTGTAACTCCCTGACAGCTCCTATATCAACAGAGCGTTTCCCATGCCTCTCGGCCTTTCAGGAGGGGGTAAATGCATCATGCTAAAATACTGAAGTCTACAACACAAATGGCCATTTACAGGTCAACAAGAAGGTGAATCTCTTTTTCCACGGCTCCTTACATAGCCTATTTCTATATGACTCTATTCTGCTCCCATCCCTTTTTCTTTTTCTGAGGGATTAATTTGCTTGGTAAGAGCTTAGTAAGAGGAAGGAGGTGATGGTTTTGCTACAGTCTCTCTCTTCCTCCAGCACTTGAGAGGAGACCAAGGATTGCAGGTGCAGGGTGAAGAACAGGATTCATCCTAACAGATAACAGATTTTAAACAGATCTAGGAGAGACTTCCTTCCCTGAGACCTTGCAGCACTTTTCCTGGCATGGGTCTACCTTGCCCCATGTAAAAATATACTAGCAAGTAACTTTGAGACCTGCAGAATTCTGTCCGCCAGCTTGGGTTTATACATTGACTGATATCACAGACTGCATTCACAAGTCAAGGGAGTTGCATGTTTTTTTTTAATGTTGTCTTCCCTTTTCCCTAAATGACGACAGAGAACTGCTAGAGGAGGCTGTCCTGGAACTGCCCTGAATTGATGCACTTCTTGCTATAGACATGACCACATATTTTGGCAGCTTTGTTGACTTCCACTTCTAGGGCTTCCTTATTTGGATAAAAGAAATATCTTAAAAAAACCCGCATAGGTCCTTGAAAAATCATAGTACTACTAAATGCAGTTTGAAACTAAATTCAGTACATTATATGTGACTGTTTCCTGATTATATCGCAAGTATAGAGGCTTCTAAGCTACAGATGAGGTGCTAAAGGAATCAGAAACAACTTCTGCATCAGTCTGCCTCTTCCCCAAATGTTACGTATCTTAGTATTTTCTGCATATCTGCATATCCTTGGGGAACAGCAGATGGTAAGTGATTTGGGAAGGTCTTTAAACACTCTATGACAATTTCAACAACTTTTTATTGTTATTAATCCTAGATCTTGTATAGCTAGTTAAGCCTCACCCAGAAAGCCTCACCCAACAGAGTTTATATGTGTTATTATACTTTGGAATGTTAAGTGTTTTAGATGCAGTCTCTGCTGGGAACTCTTATATAAAGAACAGGTTTTCTTCCATGAAACAAGCAAGTATTCAAAACAGACACACACCCCCGGTAAAAAAAGTTCTGAAGTTGTGCTGTATTGTTTAACTTCTTAACAGTTAGTGATGTCATTTTTTATAAGTTAAGAAAAACAAATGCTGTCACATTCTGAGTTTTGAACAAGCCAAAAATCGAGAGATTAAGTGTTACAAACACTTAAACATTTCATCCAATTAGCTAGTTCAGTCTGGCTTCCCTATCTCTGAACTGCTTCCAATAAACTTTGAATATAGGAAGATAAACCCACTGATAAGTTTCTACTACTGTACAGATATAATCTTGCTTTTCATACAAAGTAGTTTTAATCTCTACATTTGCATATGAATTTCTGTGACTTTTTTTGGTACTAATTCACTATATTCTGTTACTCTGAAACAGGGGGCCTGATTCTGAAGGCTCTGAAAGACCACCTTGGAAGTATTTAGGTGTTTGCTGGCTAAATGTCTCCAAAGACAGATCTCAATGAAAAGTAGAACAGATAGAGTGAAAAGGTGATTGTCTGCTCAGATATCAACAGGTGAAATCCAATTAATGCATACACATAGTCAACAATATGCTAGTTGTTTTTTTATTTTAGGAAATGAAAAATGGCAAAGGAAAAATGAGATGAGAGTTGTAGATGTTCTGCTTCATTGTTCTTGTCACTGGTAGGAAGGCAGATTTATAGAGTTTGAATCTCTTTCAGCTTTGCTATCTGGGATGAAACTACACTATTAAAGCTGCATGTTCTAAGGAAAATTATTAACTTTTCAAGAATGAGAACTTTAGCTCACTAACAAATTTTATATTTCAAATACTATTTTCTGCATAAAATGCTTCCTCCACTCATTTTCATTTATTTAAATGCTAGGAGTCAAGTCAAAGTCATGCCAGATATTAACTACAAAGAAAAATAAAGTTTGGTACTTATTACTGATTTTAAATACTGTGTAGTTAAAAATGCAGAAGAGGAATCTGAAGATACTTATATGATGTATTTCATGCACCCTGTACCTGAGCTAACTCTACTTATGGAATGGAAACTGTCAAACAACCTGAAAGTCATTCTGTCAGTGGCAAGCAAAGGAGGAAAAGAAGGGATAAATTATACACACATTTTCTTTATTCTTTTAAAACTTCTGGGGCTCTTCATTGCCTGCACTGAGCAGCAGGTGATATAGATGAATGAAGGGTCTACCTACCCTGTGAGACACCTGGGGGCTCTCATGTTCAGAACCCCCCAAACATCTAAGCAGGACCAAAATATCACAACAACTTTATATCTTTATGAAAGGATTGTATACTTACGACACAAGCTGGTGCTCACTGATGCAAGTTCTATTTATGCAAACATCTAAGTGGAAACTGTGAACATCTAAATGGAAATACAGCCCACTTCATAGTTTCTCAGCTGGTGGAAAACCTGGGTCCCAGGAATTAATCCCGCAGAAGTACTGAGAGCAGTGGAACATCACTATTGCAGTGCAGAGGAACATTTTGGCCAAACATGCTATGTAATTCTGAAAATGATTTAGGAAAACGCCTGAAGCCTCAGATGTTTAGTTTAACATCAACTTACTAAGTATTATGTCTGCTTGAAGGCTCTAGCTGAATTTAGACCTGCAAGTCTGTTTAAGAGTGCACTGCCATTTCTGCAGGAAATAATGAAGTTATATAGGAAATAGAGACATAGAACAATCCTGTCATGAAATAGTAAGGCAATGTTGCTGGGAGGCAAAAGTTAGATTTTCTGAGACCGTACCCTGCCTGTGTTCTAAATGTGGACAGAAGTATATCATTGCTAAGCATATTATTTGCTGCCTTCTGGCTAATGCTAAAAATGACTTCAAAGTTGTTAACCAGTCTCTTTTTCTGAACAGGGAGAGTCATTCCTTAGGAAATCTCCTTATGTATATTCTCTCCCTACACATAAAGTCTTGACCTTTCCTTAGATCTTAAAAGATTTTAAATCTTCCTAAGTCTTCTCAGAGCCCTGGGCTGATGACAGCGTAGATTTGATATCTTGTGGCTGGTAATATTGTTGTGAGTGTCACAAAAGAATAAGAAGCATACTTCTGTAAGTTGTGTTAAATTCCTCCCTAGTTAAAAATAGTATTGTCAAATGTCTTCATGTCCTTTTAATCGGGAAGAACTTTCATAAAGCTCTTCTCCCCCTCAGCCATTACTACATAACTCTTCTTTTTCTTCTAGACACAACTATAAGAAAAATACCTCTTTTTTGTTGTTGTTACATCACAGCAGTGGTACACTTTCCATTTCAAAGGAGTGTAAAATCACCTGTAGATAGAAAGTCAGTGTAAGAATAGAGAAATCTTACATTTTATATGCTAATAACACAGAATTCATAACTTAACAATAACTTAACATACTAACAATTGTCAATAAAAAAAAATTCCTGACAACATATATCTTGGTTTTACCTTGAACCCTCAGGCCTTTCAGACAGTTGTAAATGCCAGGAAATGTCCTCCTCATTTCTTAAAAGATAAGCATAGTTTGCAACATGAAACTTGTAAACAGCTCGTTCCTGACAAATTGGATGTCATGTTTATTCAGCCAAATTGCATTTCTTGGATCATGTAGCATTTATGACATATTTTAGACCACACTACTCTGCCATGCATACAGGAGCCTTAACCTCTATAATTACATGCTAATAAAAACAAGAACTGCAGAATGTTTACATCTTTAACCAACCATATGTCTTTAGAAAGAAATCTAAAATTCCAGTTCATCTGTCATGCATATTCATAGAGTATTCCTGGGTGTCCTTGAATAAGAAAGCACTTTTCAATTTAAGCTACTCTGCCTTATGTAGCTATACTCGAAAGAGCATTTCTAAAATGTTAACCATACATAGCACTTTTGTTTGTTGTATAAATAATAGGTGTTAGAGAGTTATCAGATGAAATAGGTTATAAATCTCAATATAAAAGAGCTGTTATGATTTCAAGTGCAGATCTGAGCCTTAAACATGCCTTCTTTGCACAGGGCAAAGACTTGCCCAACAATGGCTGACATAACACACAAAAGATGAAGAGAAATATGTCAGTCTTTGGTCTGTGCACATGCTGCTTCATCAACATACAGTTTTATTTAGGATTCCCATATGATTTATTTGGCTCTTCAATGAGGTGTGCATTTTCCAGGGATAATCCAAGTATGCAAATACATGTGCCCAGGCACTACGGGAGCATTTGAATAGGCTCATGGTGGGGGCTCTAGAACCGTGTGTAATAACAATACATTTTCTTGTGGTTTTGCTAGAGACTTATAGGAGCTGCCATGAAACTCTCACAAGCGGCCAACACAAATTTGGCTATGTCGATGTCCTCACTTGATTGCCACAGCTTGTGTTCTGACTGTTTCTATTAGCAGATGCTGGAGTTGCAGGCGGTAGCCAACAGTTTCAAGTGAAGGCTGAGGGAGCTGTATGAAGAGGCTTCGCTGACCAAGCCAAGCACCTGCAGCCTTTACCTGCAGGCAGATGAGAGCAGCGAGTGACACAGCTCACCAGCATTTCAGCTTATGTGTCCTAGAAGTGCTCTTAGGCTTCAGTAGGCAGAAGACACACCAAAGAAAGCAGATGCACTATGGCGAGAGGCGGCCCAGCCCTGGATCTGCATGGCTGGCTATGCCCGCCTGCCTTGTGCTTGCCACAGTGTCCCACCCACCCCCGTGCCAATATGCCCAGCTCCTGCTTTAACCACCCCTGTACATCCTTGCCTGCGTGCCCCATTCCTGCCCCTGTGCCCTACGCCTCCCTGCTCCCACGCCACATCCCTACCTGTGAGCCCCCATCCCTGGGGGCCCTGCCCCATCCCTCCCCACACGCCGCCTCCTCTCCTGCTGGCCGCTCCTCCCTGCGCGCCCCACCGCTGCCTGCCCCGCTCCTCCATCCCTGCCCCTGCGCGCCGCGTACCCTCCGCGGTGCCCTCTCCCTCCGAGCCCCGGGGGAGCCTCAGGGGAGGTGGCGGTGGCGGGCGGGGGCGGACCGGCGGCGGCTACGGCGGCTCCCCGCCTCCCCGCCGCCCGACAGCGGGGGGCCGCGCCCCCGCGCACCTCCCTGCCCTGCGGGGCCCGGAGGCGCCGCGCACCCCGCGCCGCTCGCAGAGGCGCGCAGGGGCGGCCGCGAAGCAGGCGCGGAGCGGCGGAACGGGCAGCCCCCCCCCCCCCGCCCCGCTCTCCCCCGCAGTCCCACCCCGTTGCACCACGCCGGAGCGCCGCGGGAGCAGGATGGCCGCGGCGGCGGGGCAGCGCCGGGGCACTGCCGCCTCCCTGCTCGCCCTCGCCCTGGGGCTCCTCGCCGCCGCGCAGGTAAGGAGGTCCGCGGGCTCGCCCGCCTACCCCGGGGGTTGGGCAGCGCCGGTGCGGGGCTGCCCGCCTCCGAAGGGGCGGCAGGAGCTCCGCGGGGCTCGGCGGCGCGCTCCGCACCTGCGGCCGCCGCGGGATGCTGCCGTCGCCGGGGCTGGGGGAGCGCTGCCTGGGGCGGCGGCGGGGCTCCTCCTCGGGCGGCAGGTAGCACCGCGGGTGTCCGCGGCCCCTGCCCTGCGCGGAGGGCCGGCGGGAGGCTCTGCCGGCAGCTGTGTTTGCCGAGCGGACGAGCCCGGGAGCCTGCGCCAGGCTGGTTTTACAGCTCTCGGGAAGGGAGGATGGGAGGGTCGCTATTACAAAAGTTACGATCCCGCTGAGCTTCGCCGAGCGTCGAGGGGTGAGGTTCTCAGCCTCCTTCGTCGGGGGAAATACTCTCCAAGATGCAGAGCGACTCTGGGAGTCTCCTGCCTGCCTTTCTCCGACGGGTATTTCGTTCCGAAAGCGGAGCGCGCCGAGCCCGGTCGTGTCACTGCATTTCCCTTGGGAGTAATTTACATCCTCTAACATGCTCTGCAGGTAGTTTGCTTCGCTTAGTCAACAATCTGCTATTGCCCAGCTTTTAATTCAGTCTCTAGTCAAGGCGAGAAAAGAAAAAAAAATATTAAAGAATTAAAATAACCTTCTGATGATGCCCCAGTCAGCGTTCTGGAGACAATAAATGAACTCACTTTCAGCTTTGTAAGTGCACAAAAGAAAAGCAAGTGTGAACATGGCTCTCTTAAATCATCCCCATTTGCCTGTGTTCTTAAATTTTGAAGATGAGTTTTAAATTTCTGATAGCAGACTTGCAGTAAAGATGATGATCTTTTTGTGTTTGGGACATTAGCTTAACTTAAACCTCTTAAGAAAAAAAGAAATCTAAAAAAAAGTACAGGGTTACTTGAAGTAAACTTAGAACAATTATTCTCTATATAGCTTCAGACTGCTGTTGAACGGGACGTTTCTGGTTCCTTCTGTGCTCCTGACCCTGTGTTTTCTCTTCCCTTGAACCTTTGTGGTAACTGTACATCCACGAGCAGGTTAGCCTAGCGATCTAAGTTCTTAATCTAAGTTCTTAATTTTGATAGAGAAACTTTAAAGTTACATCACTTTGCTTTCTGTTGTTGCAAAACTTTTGGATGCCGTGAGAAGGAGATGATTCAAATGCACAGTGGGGAGCTGCAGGGATGAGCATGGGGGGAGGATGCCACCCTGCACCTGCAGGCCTTTGGTTCTGGATCATGACTTTGTCACTGGAAAAGTTGTTAACAAAAGCCTGAAGGGTGCATTGGGAGCACTGATGTGCCTCAGGGGCACAGAGAATGGCCTGCAGAGACCAATGTCTAATGGGATCTGGTATCTGTTTCTCATAAAGGCTACTAGAGCCATGATAGCTGTGATCCTGCAATGGAAACCTCACCTGGTTTCCATTTCACCCTGCCACCAACTCTGTTCCCAGGACTGAGACTGAGCTCCCTTGGCACTCAACTCTGTCCCTGCTTATTCTGGACATGTGCACCTGCTTGCCCTCTTTCTTCCAAGCAGTTCCTCTTTGTGGGGAATTAAAATAGCTCTTCACGTCTCTCTTTTTTTTTTTTTAAATACAAATACAGAAGAGCATCCAGGCTTACTTCTGAAAAAAATATGAAGTGAGTAAGATTCAGTGCAGTGCCCTGGGAGCTGGAACAGTCAATCTGTTTAGTTTCCTGTTTAGTTGGATACTTTGTTACATGAATTTAATTTTACAGTTATTGAGATAGAGTTACTCTTGAAATAGAAGTTTGGTGCTCTGTCTTACCTGCGGTCTCAAATTTACACAGTGACAGTGTGAATAAAATCAGTTGTCCTCATGGACAGCATTTCCTAGGGCCAAGAGCATAATCTGTTTGGGAAGCTTCCTGTTGTTTTTCTACTATTTGTAACGTGAGATAGCGGAATAAGTGGGGATTAAAGATACACTTTACTAAGCAGTCACAAGTATGTGCATGTATAACAAAATATGATATTAAAAATGACTGTAATTCTGTAATGTTGCACTGCATTAATATAAATTTAGATTAACATAAGATCATAAATGATTGTTCTCATATACTAAGTACGACCATGAATTTAGAATTTTGGATGATATTGACATAACATATGGTAAAAAGGAGCATACAAAACCCTTTGCCTTTTTTTGGAAGGAAAAGTGAACTGAGTCTTCAAATTGTGTGTTGTTGTTACTACTATTGTATAAATACCTCAGGAACTAGACCAAATTGGACGTTTAATTAGTAATAAATAGGACCTGAAGTCCTATATATAGGTCTATATATAGTAGTCCTATAAATAGTTCTGAACTGTATTTTCAAGCTGTATTTTGGAATCAAGTGCTAATTTGCTGGGGATGACATCCATTCCCTACTGCATCCTCAGTTCAGTGTTCCTGTGGAATTTCAATTTCCTCTTTCTGCACAGTTT
This sequence comes from Scolopax mira, assembly GCA_004320125.1. Taxonomy (NCBI): domain Eukaryota; kingdom Metazoa; phylum Chordata; class Aves; order Charadriiformes; family Scolopacidae; genus Scolopax; species Scolopax mira. The sequence goes on along the minus strand of BJBW01006028.1, from coordinate 106,384 downwards.
TGACAGGTAATGACTATCACCAGTTTTTTATAATTTTGTCCTCTTTTAGGTCTATAAACCAATATAATGGGGTTTAGTGGAATTTTTCTTATAGTCATTCTTCTCACAGTGATTTGGTTTTTAAAATTTGCTGTTACAAATGTTAAAAATGTGGAGCAGTAGATAGCTAATAAAATAACCTAAACTGGCTTTTAAAAATTTCATTCTGACATAATAGTGAACTCAACTTTTAGCTCTGCTTATGAAGCTCTGTTTGAGTTTCATACATGTGCAGGCATATTCATATATGTTTTATGGACTGACTGGATATGAGCAGGTTTAGGTCTGGAAGGCGTGTAGGGAAGTGTAGATCATTGTTTGTACTTGTCATGTCCGAGAAGGTTGTATCTCATATTTTCTGTATCGTATTAATTTTTTTTATTATTTAAATACTGTAGTGTTCACTGCAGTATTCCCCCTTTTTTTTATGTTTGCAACACAAGTTATAGGATGGGAGGGAGTGAAGCGGTGGTTTCAGGAAATAGTATAATTTACTCTTACCTTACTACATGCAAGTATTCTAGAAGAATGCTTTTTTCTCCCCATGAACTAAGTATATAGCTTTAGCTTTTCTCCAACAAAATGTTACCAAATAAAAATCTACAGAGTTTTTTTCCACTGTCAAGAGAAGAGTGTAACTTTCTCTTCTGTTGAATAAAATTGGAAACAAAGCTGGTAAAAGCTATTGAAAATAGACATACAGTGATGATCCCTAGATTTGAAGAATTGACCATGTTACAGTTAGAAGGTTGAAATACTTTGGAAGCATTTTAGAGAGACTGTAGAAAAAAAATGAAATGAGGGCAAAATATTGGAATGCAAGTAGTATTTTTATATAGCTCAACTAGTCAGCTAGCACTGAAATATCACCATATCCCTCCTTGTTCTATGTAGAATCATCTTGAAAGCAGTTTGTATCCATCAAAATAATTTTGTAGTGTGTTTCTTATGGATCTTGGTAGTATTATGATCAAAATTATACTGATGAACATAATTATAGCTGTTATATTAAAGTTGAGCAAACTCAAATTTCACTGTTTTAAGGAAGGCTTAAATAAATTTCTGTTAATGACTGGAGTTGTTTTTTGAGCTTTATAGTAGGTAAAATGTGTTCTTAGTTATATTAACAACTGAAAGCATGAAGCGCAGGAAAGCATATTCCTCTTACATCATCCTTTGTCATATCATTGAAGTTTCTGCCACTTTAAATAATGAGTCCCTCTTCCATTCTAATTGGAATCACAGAATCACAGAGTGGTTGAGTTTGGTGGGGACCTCTGGAAGTCATCTTGTACAATCCCTACCGCTCAAGCAGGGTCCCCTAGAGTCAGTAGCCCAGGACCATGTCCAGATGGCTTTTGAGTATCTTCAGGGGCAGAGACTCCAGCCATTTCTTCAGGCCATCCATGCCTGTGCTCAGTTGCCTTCGTAGGGAAAGTGTTTCCTGATGTTCAGAGGTAACTTCCCATGTTTCAGTCTTCACCTGTAGCCACTTGTCCTGTCACCTAAAAGATCCTGTCTCCATCTTCCTTGCACCTCCTTTTCATGTATTAATATACATTCATAAGATCACCCTAAGCCTGCTTTTCTCCAGGCTGAACAGTCCCTCTTAGTCTTCCCTCAAAAGAGAGATGCTCCAGTCTCCTTATCATCTTTGTCTCTTGACACTGGATTCTCTCTAATATGTCCACCTCTCTCTTGTACTTTGGAGTCCAGAACTGGGCAGGACTACAGGCATGGCCTTATCAGTGTTGAGTGGAGGGGAAGGGTCACCTCCCTCAGTGTACTGCCAATACTTTGTCTAATGCATCCCAGGATACCATTTGCCTTCTTTATCATAAGAGCACATTGGTGGCTCATGGTCAACTTTGAGTCTAACAGCTCTGCTCTTGTCTCATCCTTTTGTGCAGAGCTGCTGTTTACTTGCAAGTTTGTTGGGAGGAGGGAAGGGAAGAAGGGAAGGGAAGAAGAGAAGAATTTGGGCTAGTGTTTTTCCATGGTGGGCACCTGACCAAATATTTTTAGGAAAGTTTCATGCAAAATTGTAGAGTATTCTTGTCTCTGAGAATTCAGGTGTATGTGGAAAAAAGTATAATTTAAACAGTTTTTAATTATCTTTCTTTAATGAAAGATAATTAGTTTCTTTTTGAAGAAGGGTTAAAGATATACTAAGAGGAAAGCCTTGCACTGGAGATGTCTATTACTAAAATTGTGAAAGTGAGACTAAATTTTCTTAAGTTACTGAGCATTCCTTACCTGCAGCTCACTAGAGATTTAGGCTGTCATCATTTTCACACGTTTTCACAGGCCATATGTGAATATGTGCATATGTCAGGGTAAGAAGCTGTACTTCCTCTTCTTCTGTTGCACCAGCCAAAGTCAAGTTATTCACAAACTGATATTACATCTGGATCCTACAGTCATGTTTTCATCTGGATGTGTGCAAAAGTGTGTTGAATGAAGTATTTGAGAGATCCAAATGCAAATGAAACAAGAGCTACAACAGATCAAGACATAAACATGTGAAATGGGATATATTAGCACTGGTACTGTACAGCTTCTGAGAAGTTATATGATCTCTGACAATATTGCTCTTTGCTCTTATGTGTAACCCTAATAAACAACTCTTCTGTAGTAGCTTTTGCCTTCTTAAAATGAAAGGAAAAGAGGGAATTGAACTCTGCTTTTATGGTATCTATCTGATTTGAAATTTTATCTCATTTGTCTCTTAGAGCTGTATGCCAAATTTCATGGATTTAAAAATGTTGCCCTGTTTGTTAATATCTCCAGCAATAATTGGGTTGATAGTGCAACCATACAGTTGGGTACAGATATGGTATAGTCTTATCATTATCATTATATTTTTATAATTAAATAAATCATTTAATAATGATTTATTATCATTAACGAATGACAGAAGAATTGATTGATGAACATATCCTGCAAAAAGTAGAAATATAATTTTTGCTAATCTAGATAAAGTTACTAGTACCATGTTCCAGTTGCGTGCCCCTGTAAATTACTTCTCTTAATAAAAATGTAACCTGTGCATTTAAATGCGTCTTTGTTCTTGTGTAGAAGTTCATATTGGGTGCATGAAGTGGGCACTACTAGAGCTTTATGGAAATACCAGAGAATGTAAATTATTGCTGTTAGGTATCCCAAGGATTAAGGAATGCTGTGTGGCTATTATATAAGCATATGTTATGTGTTTTGAATATCCTGATTAGAAATTTCATCTTTTTATTGGACTCTGAGTGACTTAACATAAAAAAAGGAAGGAAAAAAAAAAAGGGAGCCCATATATGCTTTTAATCCTCTTTCACTGCAATCCACACTTTAATACTTTTACTCCTTAGTGTCTTCTAATTTTTTTTTTCTACAAAATATAATAAACTATGCCTTGCCTGTGATGAAAAAGATGATAAAACATGATGAAGTCTGCTAACGGGATGATGTGTGGTGAGTAAACTATTAAGTCATTAGCTGGATTTAGCAACCACAGTATTCTCTTTATGCTTCTGTTCCTGACTTTAAATCATCACATAACAGCTTAAGTCCATGGATATATGTTACCATTGTGCACCTTAAGTCACTTTGCACCCTAAAAATGCAGTTATGTCACAGCTGCAAACAAGATATTTCTGTTTTAGTAAGCAATGTAACAGCAATGTAAGATGTCGCTTACAAGATTTGGTGAATAATGCAATATGCACCTGACTCATGCCTCTGTTAAATTTAATTAAACTCTTTAGACTCTTCTCAGTCTTAAGAATATGCATTTTGTATGCCTTTTGAGAGAAATGTTCAGTCAGCATACTTGTTGAACATATATGTGCAAGGAAAGTTACCAAGACGGGGAGAAATGGGAAGAGACAATTCAAGGCCTTTGGGAAATTCATTAATTGGAGCTGCACAAGGTACCTTGGAATAAATTGTGGGATGAATAGATCACAGGTGTTGTTTGACATGGAGTTACATTTTCTAAAAACAGGAGGAAAAAAAGAAAGGAGAGAAAAATAGAGATTGCATAATTTGGATTGAACATACAGGGGAAATCAGATTATGACAGTGAGTTCTGCTGGGTAACAGGGAGCTGGCTTCAGCACATTGTTCTACTGAGTGGACAAGAGCAGCATTATATGTGCCGCATACACACCAGTTCAGGACTGGTGTGGGAATGGAGTGGGTGATCTAGCAGGACTCTCCCATCTCGGCCAATAATATCCATCAGAGGAATTAAACAAAGCCTATTCTTGCATCCGTGCTTCAGTTCATTCGTAGTCCTATATGGCTAGGTGCCATAAATAATGACTGCATTACATCAGTCCCAGATATGGCTTGTGGAGTGTTGCTTGATACTGTTACTTTTGACTCAACCGAGTGTTTCCAGAATTTTCATCTGTACAAATATATTTTTTTAAACTAACCCCATATATGTCAGTTCTTTCAATGAGACATTTAATAACGTAAGAGTGGATTTGTATAAAACTGCCAGTAATTGTTTCATTTAGGAAAGACCTGCTTGTGGATTTGGACATATTTCTAATAGTAGTGCCACTCTCCGCCTGGCTCAGGTGGGCTGCAGAGCACAGTTTTCTTTGGGCTGTGCTTGTTTTTTGATTCCATGAAGGAAAGACTTCATGTATATAAAAATGACACTACTACGTAATCTAATAGCCCAAGCCTAGTCCTGTGTGGCTGCACACTTTGTTTGCTTCTGTTTTATTTCTCTTAGTGGTTTTTTAGAGAAAATGAAGGGGAGTCAGACTCATCCTGAATTACACTAACTCCCAAAGAAAAGACTGACTGGCTGCTGTACTGACAAATACCTCTTCCCTTTTTGCCATGGACTTGGCTGAGCTGTGTGGTGGTAGGGAAGAGGAAATGAAGAAGGGAAGAATTTTTTAACAGATGAATGACATTTCAAGCTGTCCTGTCAATTCCAGAAAATTTGATATTTAAGTGTTTAAAACTTTTCAGTTGGCTGGAGAATTACCGAGGCAGCCATGGACAGAGGTGAATGTCTTATTTCAAGCAAAATGATAATTTTGCTTAACTAATGTTTGCTTAAGTAATGTTTATAACTATAATGTTATAAAACTACTCTTTTTTCAGGGAAAGAATAACTTCTTAATTTTAACAGACAGTATCAATAATTTAATGTCAATTTACTATAGCAGAGTGGTGCATAGAGTGGTGCATGGGACCATTTTGAAGTGAAAAGTTTAATATTTATCTGAAGCGTTATTAGAAAATTATCCTTTTGGTCTGACATCTGTACATTTCAGTTAGAAAAAGCTACCTTTGCAAAATCTCTCAAAGAAAAAAAGGTGTGCCAATGGAAAACACAGGAAATAATTTCCAAGTTTTTTTTCCTTCTCTTCCCCCCCCTTACTTCTACCTGGCTTTTTGAATCCTCTTGCTGCAGCTGTGCTCCTGCTAAAAAGTCTATGTGTGTGTTGTGTATTTGTAACTTTGGTTGTAAGTGATCCCAGCGAACCTAGGAAATCAGTCATATGAATCAACTTATGTGTTTGCAGATTTGGAGTCTGTGTCTGAACAGTCCTTAGAAAGGAAAAAGACCTTCATGTTTAGTATGTTCTCCCCCATTGTCTTTCACTTCTAACCTTTAACTTGCGGTGTGGATAATGGCACCGAATATTGCATCCAAAGACTTGCTATGAGCACTGTCACTGAAGCGTAAAAGTTCACCTGTGATTGTACAGTGGCTTTTCAAATTCTGTTTAGTGGATGGATTACTGCTGTCAAGAGGCAAACTCTTTAGTACCTATGAGTTTCTGTGCTGTACTGCAATGATTATTTGAAGGGTTGTTTATCCTGAAAACGAGTGATTTTTAAACTTTGACTATAACTTCTTTTTTTTTTTTTTTTTAAATATGCTTTTCAGGTATAAGTCAGGTGTATATTTAATGAGCTGATTACAAATATGTTTTCATAGAAACATATCTATTTAGGGATAAATTCTATGAGATGCTAACCAACCTTTGCTGACCCTTTGTGAAATATTTCAGAAGAATAAAAAGCAGTTGCTAGATGGGTCAGAGCCTTTGGCTTTCATTGGAATATTTACATTGGTGTTTAGGTTCCTACTGAATTTTATAAGCAAGTAAGTACTCTGTTTCCTTTCTAAATTCCATATTTTCATGTTGCATAGTTCATAGATGCTTAAGCATTTTCATTTGCTAACAAAATGTACACTTATCCTGCAGTCCTTTACAAGAAGAAGATGTTATTATAGTCTTGCACCTATACATCTGTATATGCTTATGTGGGGCAAAGGCAGAAGTCATCACAAAAAGATCCCTTCTACATTTGAAAGCTACTTGCCCTCATTACCTTAGCATCCAATTACAGAGGGTAGAGAGATATTTTAGTAGATGACTTTGAACATGAATTGCACGCTATCAGAAGTGTGCTTAATTTGTGGTAAGCAGAACTAAGATACCGAACAAATACCAGTTGTACATACAGGAAAGAACTCTGTTTCTCTTTTAATCTAGAAGCTTGTACTGTATTAACATTTCTATTAGAAAAATGTTTCTGTCCTCTACATTCTGTATTCAGTCTGATATTTTTTGGCAACAGCATTGTTATGAAGTTTTGCATTTAAGAGTAAAGAGCATGCTGAAATGAAGACTATGTTTGTGTTTTGAATCAGAGACTGGGAAATGGCTTTATCCTTGCATTGTTTTATTTATTACAATTTCCTGATTTAAAACATTTTGAAACAGTATGCTTGTGTACTTGTAGAACATATACATCTTCTATAGCAAATTTTAGACATATCTGACTTGGGTTAGTCATAGTGACGTTGTAGTGTGGAAGTGATTTATTTTTTGATTATTGGTCAAGGAGGTTGAGCATAGGGATTACCTGATAGCTATTAACTTTTAATACAATTTGGAAAGCTAACAATCTTCTTATTGCAGTAACTGAAGGAATCTACTAGACACTGAACAGCAACATACTGGAGGGGTTTTGTCTGCTAGGAAATACACATAAAGGAAAGAAACAGGAAAACTTGATGCTTGATTGCTCTTTGGAGGGACAAATCCAACTGAATTCATCAGACAGGTGTTAGTTTCTGCACTTCCCTTGACTGACACCTGTGGCTCTCAGTGGACAGCAAGCTACAAGTGATGTGCTTAACATTTCAGATAGATAATATGAAAGCCACTGCACCCTGATAGTGGGAAAATGATCTACTGCATGTGTATGTGCATACACACTTCACAAAATTATTAGGCTTGCTGCTAAAAGGCAATTTTTGTAAGGGATTGTAAAGCTATAGTTAAACTTTTAAAAGAAATGTGTACTCATTGGAAGACATTCTTCTTAGGAAAAGCTTACTTCTAGAGCTTTTAGATATTTTAGAATCTACTCTTACTTCTTCTAAAAGCTTTATTTGAATTATATTTGAAGTAAAAAATATGACTTAAAATGTGGGATTTTTTTCTGTCTTTATCTGAGGCTTCATACTTCATACCTGGTCACAGTGGACCATTTTGAAATTAGGTTAATTAATGAAACCTGCAAGCTGTTCAGAGGGTTTTGGCAGGCAGTGGGTGGTGTTTGCCTGTTTTTTTTTGTCTCCAGAGTTATAAGATTTCTTGGGGAAGTAGGAGTTTGTTTGTAGGATTGTGTTTTTTTCTTAAACCATAGCAAGAACATTTATGATATCTCAAATTTCTGTAAGAGAAGAACACAGATTTCTGCTCAGCCTGAAAATGCTGAAATTAAATTATCTTGCATCATGGTCTTATTTCCTTCTTTCCTGAAATTTAGGTGATGGAACAGTCTTTGAACATATTGGTGTGAATTAAATTTTTGCATTGAATCTGAAATATTTTTCAAGAAATCATAACATGAATTTTTTCTTTAACACTTTTCTCCTTTTTTTTTTTTGTGTGTGTGTGTGTCTTTTTATTTAAATTTTCTTAAACTTAAACCTCAACTTTCAGGAGAACATTTTACCTAGAACAAGTTTTATTCAGTATATCTATTGTAAAGCAGTCATCTGGAGAAAATAAAAAGAGGCTTGTATAGCATCAAAACTATCTCCAACTGCAATGAATACCAGTAGTTCCAGAGTCTTGCCACGTGTCTAGCACTGGCATACTGCTATTAATCGGTTGCTAATATAAAAAAGGAGAACTGATATTTTAACAGGATCCCTGAAATTTTCTGGGTTGTGGAAAACAAACTTTTTCTTGGTCTTGGAGACTGCACATTTTCATGTCAGCTCACACACAAAGAATTCTGGATGTTGGAGTGCAGTTAAAATGAGTATTTACTAAGTCCCTTTCAAACTGGTTTGCTACCAAGAAAAATATTACAAATATAAGCTATGCCATTTATGTGACATCAGACCTCCAACAAGGTGAGAATACATAGGAAAAAACAAGAGCTCATTAAAATAATTTGAAATGTTTATAAGAGAACAATGAAGGAAAAAACCTGTGCAGTAAAGGGTGGGATAGTTTTGTTTTAAAAGGAATATTCCTCTGTAGCTGATTCTACCCTTGGCAGTATATCGAGTCTATGCTAATACAAGGAGGAAAAAGTGTTTTTTAAACAATGTGATGTATTAAAAACCTTATCTATGTACCTGCAGAAGAAATTTGTGAGCCTGAAACTTGGATCTTCCTAGGCCCCCTTAAAAGTTCAAGCCAAGATGAAAATATTCAATAAGACTAAGTGTAAAGCTGCTCCTCAGGCTTTTTATAAAAGTATATTTAGAACCTTGTCATGCTCCTGTAATATCCTTATGGGATTTTAACTATTATAGAACATGTTCTGAAAGAGTGACCACAGCTAGAGAGGAAAGCTGCCATATCACAGCATCACTGCAGGCATGTAATAAAATGCAATAGTTCATCAACCTAATAAAAACCCCCCACAGTTAAGCGAACAGTTAGTCAGCAATCCATACAAACCAAAAATACTGCATCATGTAATGACCATTTTAAGATTGTAGCAGATAGGATTATCTGACTCCAGTGGTTAATAAAAGTACAAGTCCAAAAGTACTACTGGCATAGCTGCCTACTGGCATAGCTAATGGTGTATTTTTTGTTTTGTTTGTTGGTTGTTTTGGTTATGTTTGGTTTGTGTTTGGATTTTTTTGGGGGGGGGAGAGAGGGGAAGAGCTCTTGGAATTAATGTGGGAGTTAAAATATTTTTGTATCTTATGAAAACAACTTTATGATTTTTTTTGTGTTCCTGTGGTCAAATTGCATCCAGCATTAGGTGAATGAATTTCAGTTAAAGAAGAGGTGATGGAAAGGTATATTTTTGTATTTATTTTGTATTCTTTTACTCTCTGAAAAGCTTGAGTTTGTCCCACAGAAAAAAAGGGATCTGTTACATGTGGGGAAACATTTTTTCAGAAATATAATTTTCAAAATACCTATATTTAATATTTTCTTATGAAAATATTCCTGTGATCATACAGCTGAAAGCTGAGGTTTGCATGTTTCATTCCTCTTGTAAGTTTTGCAGTCATGGCCTTCTATGATGGGGTTCAACATTGGTGGATAAGGCATGAGTGATTTATGTTATCTACCTGGATTTGTGCAAAGCATTTGACACTGTCCTGCACAACATCCTTGTCTCTAAAATGGTGAGACATGGATTTGGTGGGTGACCACTTGGTGGATAAAGAATTGACTGTGTGGTCATACTCAGTGAGTTCTGGTCAATAGCTCAATGTCCAGGTGGAGACCAGTGATGAAGGCCATTCCTCAGGGGCCCTTTTTGGGACAACTATTCTTTGACATCTTTGTTGGGAATATATACAGTGGAATTGAGTGCACCCTCAGCAAGTCTGTGGATGACACCAAGCTAAGTGATGTGGTTAATATTGTAGAGAGAAGGCATGCTGTCCAGAGGCACCTTGACAGGCTAGAGAGGTGGGCCCATGCAAATCTCATGAAGTTCAACATGGCCAAATACAAGGTTCTGCATCTAGGTCAGGGCAATCCCAAAAACGTATTCAGGCTAGGTATTGAGAGCAGCCATGCAGAGAAGGATGTGGGAGTAGTGGTGGATGTAAAATCTAATAAGAGCCAGTAATGTGCACCCAGAGCCCAGAGAGCCAAATGATATCCAGGGCTGCACCAAAGAATTGTGGTCAGCACATCGAGGGAGATGATTCTCCCTTTCTACTCTGCTCTTGTGAGACCCCAACTACAATACTGCATCCGGCATAAGAAAAACATGGACCTGTTGGAGGAGGCCCAAAGGAAGCCCACAAAGATGATCAGAAGGCCGGAGCACCTCTCTTGTGAGGACAGGCTGAGAGAGTTGGGGTTGTTCAGCCTACAGAAGAGAAAGCTCTGGGGGGATCTTATAGCAGCCTTCCAGTACCTAGAGGCAGCCTACAGGAGAGATGGGAAGGGACTATTTATCAGAGAGTGTAGTGATAGGACAAAGGGTAATGGATTTAAAGTGAAAGAGAGTAGATTTACATTAGGAATTAAGAAGAAATTCTTTACTGTGAGGGTGGTGAGGCACTGGAACAGATTGCCCTGGGAAGTTGTAGATGCTACATCCCTGAAAGTGTTCAAGGCCAGGCTGGATGGGGCTTCGAACAACCTGGTCTACTAGAAGATGTCCCTGCCCATGGCAGAGAGTTGGAACTAGATGATCTTTAAGGTCTCTTCCAACACAAGGTGTTCTATGATTCTATGGGAGCTGATTTAGTCCTTCATACTGTCCATGACTACTTGTGAAGTGAATACTTCCATGCTTTGCTTCATCATTGGTAACTCAACTTGTTAAGGTACAGTATTTTGTGCACTTATTTTTTATGCTCTTTGTGTTCAGGGTAAAGTTTTGCTGGGGATTTGCATAAACTTTTAGGATATTTTAAGGAAAAATAAGAAATGGGGAGGGGAAACAGCAGCCAAATTTGGTGTGATAATTTTTTAATTTCCTGAATTTTAACCTCCTTCATTCTCATAAGGTGCAAAACTCTCTCTTCTCCCACGGTATTGAATCCTCTGTGTGGAAAAAGCACACATGACTTTTCAAGGGGAAAGGTAATAGTAAAAGAAATGGTACACCAGTTGTTCCATTCTGTGTTCCTCCCAGTGTGTTAAGTAGAAGACGGGGGTTAAAGATGCCTGAAATTTGCTTATATGTAAGCAACTGCAGTGGTGTCCCAACAGGCATCATTCTGTCCTAATGTATTACATTAATTTTAGTGATTGTCCTATGAGGAGGATATTGTCTGTTTGGTCCTACTTTGAAAATTGAAGCAGATAGAGCCTCCCAAATCATACTTGCTGAATCCATTATTTGTCATCCCTGTAAACCTCTTCAGGATATACTACATTCTCAGTGTTCCTTTTCCTCTAGTAAATGTAATTAGTTAGATCTAATCTGGATGGACGTGATATGAGGTAGGTGGAATGAAGTAGGTGCCCTGGTGATGGAGGATGCAGAGAAGGTGGAGTTACTGAATGCATTCTTTGATTTATTCTTTACTGCTAAGGCTAGCCCTCAGGAACCCCAGACCCTGATGCTTCGAGAGAGTGCCTGGAGTAATGAAGACACTGACTCAATCTAGGACAATCGAGTTAGAGATCATTTAAGCAAACTTGTCACCCACAAATCCATGGGCCCTGATGGAATGCAACCATAAGTGCTGATGTAGCTTGCAGATATTATGTGAAGCCACTCTTCATCATCTTTGAAATCTCATGGAAAACAGGAGAGGCACCTGAGAACTGGAGGAAATGGATGAGGGGACAGTGAGGTGGACTGAGAACTGGCTGTGTGACAGGACTCAAAGGATAATGATTAATGGAGCAGGTTCAAGCTGGAGG
>BJBW01006028.1:0-94472 GCA_004320125.1 Scolopax mira | reverse complement strand
ATCCTCAGCAAGTTTGCTGATGATACCAAACTGTGAGGGTTGGCTGACACCCTGGAGGGCCGTGCTGCCATCCAATGAGACCTGGACGGGCTCGAGAGCTGGGCAAGGAAGAACCTCATGAGGTTCAACAGGGAAAAGTGTAGGGTCCAGCACGTGGGGAAAAAGAATGTCAGGCACTAATACTTTGAGCGTGAGGGGGCACTGAGACAGGCTGCCCAGAGAGTTTGTGTAGTCTCCTTCTCTAGAGATATTCAAAACCAGCCTGGATGCATTCCTGTCCAGCCTGCTCTAGGTGAACCTCCTTTGGTGAGGGGGGTGGACTCGATGATCTCCAGATTATTCCAACCCCTACAGTTCTTGAAATCTATATATGCAAACCAGCTGTTAAAGAGGAGAGTAAAGCATTTCCAAATACTTGCTTCCACTTCTTCAGTTGTGAATGTTGGACGGTGATAAGGACAATGGGTAACATAATAACACAAAACACTGTTTGGATGGGACAATCTGCTTGAATGCATATTCTGCAAGCTAACTTGGCAGGCTTTTTCTCAGCTTCTCAGGCAGGCATCTTAATAATAGGAGAAAAAAAGAATAGGAAACTCCTAGTTTGTCCTAATGTTCCTCTCCTCCTCCACTGTGTGCTGTTACTGCTTTATTTCCTCGTAGAAAAGGTAAAACATTGCAGAAAATCTTCAGCCAGGTGTCACTTCCTTTTTCCTTAGCTTTTATTTCCTAGTGAGTCTTGACTTCAGCAGTTTGGAACAGTGACCATGCTCCTTCCAACTTAGAGGGAAGAGGTGTGGCTGTCTTTTGCCCTCCTGATAGTCCAGTGTAACTCTAACTCAAATAGAGCACCAGGTGCAATTACAATTTTTGATTATGTGTCACTTTACAATATTTGCTTATTCAGGAGGATAAAAAAAATTGACTAATCAGATTTTTAATGCATTGAAAAATTTTAAGTTTTAAATTTGACAAAATATATATTAGTGTATAAAAATTGCTTATTGCATCAGACTTATATGTGCATCAATAGATATTTTCCAAATGTCCTTAGATCCTTGGATGGAAATCAGTTTCCTGATGTTCAGAGAAAGGGAAAATTGTGTATTTATATGGCAAAAATACCCAGGACTTTCAGATATTCATGACAAACTGGAAACTACAAAGTAGGTAAGCAAAGATTTTGATTTAAATGTTTGCTGGGCTGGAGGAAGCTTGTTCTTAGAATCAGATATTTGAATGCTTTTTTCAGATTGTGCTACATGAAAGTAATTATATTTTCAATCAGTGACTTTCATCCAGCTATAAACCCCAATATTTGCTATTTTGAAAGTCTTCCACACAGTTACCTGACTTTCTTTCACTGTTTATAATGATGTAGCCTAGATTTTGAAGGGAAGAAGATCATTTAATGTAACTTAGCATCACATCCTGTTAAATATAACTGTTCAAGTTTTATGTGTATTTCATGTTCTAACAGTGGTATTGGCTGGCAGTTTATACTCCCACTACTTTAAAAAAACACACGTGAAAATAAAACTGGTGGTTTTGGACTTGAAAAATAACCAAACAATTTAGATTTAAATATCCAAAAGAAAAAGAATCATTCATGTGGATGCATGGGTTTTGAACATGCAGTCCCAGATTCTCTGGGCCAGATACACTTTTAAATACTGTGTACATGCAGTAATCTATAAACATAGCTGGTGGATTGCTCTATGCTGTGAACACAAGAAAAACAAGTTGGCTTTCAGGACTTTTTAAAATTATTGTCTTTACAGAGAGAAAAAAAAATGACCTCCAGAGGACACAGATTCAAAACCTTCTGTTTCACAGAGAAGAAAATGCTAGATAAAGAAGTCATCCAAATTTTATTCAAAGCCTAAAGCCTGCTTTTTTTTTTTTTTTTTTTTTTTTTTTCTTTGAAGGGTCCCTAAACAAAATTAAAGATAGACTTCTAAAGGTCCACACAGAAATTTCTACGGTATTTGTGGGCAGTGGTTGAGCAACAACAATTCTCAAAAACTGAACAGATTTGTAAGAGTTGCTGTGTGCCAAGGAAACTGCATCATAGTACTAAGAGGGCAATTATAGCCTATAGAGACTTTGTAATGAATCACTGCTTTAATTTGGTTTAGTTTTTCTTCTGTAAAGTATAGAATAAAAATATGTATTTGAAATTATGTTAATTAGAACTGAAAACTGTCTAAGAACTCTAGTTATCTCCACTTAGTTAACTGAGTCAATTTTATGAACTGGATTTAAAACAAAGGTCCAAATGGGAAGAAACGTATTGCAACTAATGAGTTGACATAGGTTGATTCACTAAGGCTAAGTCCAGGATGTGTGAGTTTGAGCTCAGGTAAGTAGGGCAGGAAGAGCTGATTTCATCAATTGATATCTACATTTGAGCGTTTAGGCTGGTTTGAGACCACATTGCCTGTTTCTTTACTGCTCTATTGCCCAGGTGCTCTGGTCATGCTAGGCCTCACATTGCAATTAGGTTTCGGGAAAATGGAGGTAACAGGGCTAATTTGATTGATAGGCTTTTTCCATATGTAAGTGGAGACAGGGAGATGGGGCCTGCACTGGGTGGAACATATTGGAGTGGAGTTTAGCAGAAGATAGAGCTGACTAGGTACCTCTGGCTCTAGGAGCTGTGCTTGGGAATAGGTCAAGAATGGGGAGGATTAAAAATCCGATTTTGTGAGTGCTGTAACAGCCTAGTGCTATTAATTCAGTATGCTGTCTGAAAGGATTTTTTTTTGTTTTGTTCGTGAGGAAGCAGTGTATGTTGAAACAAGTAGAATCAGCTACTAAGAGAAGTGTGCTACTGCTCACCCTTCTTACTGGACCTCAATTTTGCATGTCAGAGCTGAAAACTATTTCTGAAAATATTCCTACAAGTAGTTCATCATCTGTGAGACTACAAAAGAAAAGTAGAAGAGAGAAACATTTTCCTTTTTTACCCCTATAAACACAGTAGTGCAGAATATATAGATTTCCCTATAAGTTTTGGGTTTTCTTATTTTGCTTCAAGATTTTATTTTTTTTTTTTAAAGAACTGTAGTTAAGGGTATCTTTGAGTTTCTGAACTGACTTTAAGTAGTCTGACATGTTCATTTCATCTACTCTACAAAGCAGGATATCTGCTTTTCTTTTTCAAGTTATTTTCTAAAGATAGGTAATGGTGTGATATGAGAGCCTTATGAAACCCCTTTGCTTCATGGTTAAGGGTCCATGTAGGAGTATGTAGCATGTATAAAAGTACATTTCAATATATGCTGCTTCTTTCAGTCTGTTCTCTAAAAGGCATATTTGTGTTTCTACGTGTTGGTAATTTTGTCTTCATTGCAGTCAAGACCAATGCTTATTCAATGGACTTTAATTCACTGTAGGTTATCCCTTTGCTTTGAATTCTACATACCCTATTCTATAAGGAATAGGGTATGTAGGGTATGTAGGTATCTACATACACTATTCTCTCTACAGAGACATGTAAATTCAGTACAAATTTACATGTCTCTGGTTCAGGGTTGTCCCAGGAAGACTACAATAAAATGGTGGGTCTATCAAAAAATCACAGTGTGTGATCTGAGAAGGAAGGAGTGATATTATATGAAATTAAAATGCTGAATGCAATTTGCAAATTAATATAGAGAGGAAAAGATAAAGTGCTGGTCATTTAGCCATTAAGGGACAGGTAATAGAGGCTTGAATTCACTGCCAGCTTCAGCATAAAACCTTGATGACCTTTCCCTAGGCCATTTTAGGGCTGTTCTTGCTTTATTGTGATTATATTTATTGTGATTATACTTGAGGAAAAAGAGGGTTAGGAGAAGGAAAAGTTTTGTAAAGCATGTTAAAAATGCAGTGTGCTTTCTTCTTATATCCTCTTATTGTTAGAAATGAAAAAACATTCTTGGCATTTGAAAGATTATTTTATCACAGAGGTGTCAGTGATTGAGTAGTGTTATGGAGAATAAGAGTTGGAGAGACCTGGGATGATGGCAATGCCAGTGTTTCAAACAAAGCTGCTTTGGCTGTACAGTTCCTCAGACATTATTTCTTCTTTAATAAAGAAGATGTAATGAGAGGATGCTTATGCAGACAATTAGCCAGGGAAGAAGAAATCCCTAACTGTTGATGTAATTTGCATACTTTTTCCTCTAATCAACTGTAAGGGAGCAGATGAAATTAGTTTCTTGTTTTTCCTCCTGGAAAAAAGTTGTCCTAGAACACAGAGGTACTTAGTTATTTTTAAACAAAATTTATGAGTTAACTGCAAAGACAGCACTGAGTTTTTAGATTATTACACTTAGTGGCAATGTTGCTGAAATCTTGACAAAATATTTTGAATTCCAGTAAGATAAGTATATAATAAAAACAAACTAATAAAATTTTGATATGGCTGTTGCACAGTCAAGCTACAGAACGGATCTACTGGCTGCTGTACTAAAAAGAAAACAGGTCTGCAGGTTTCCAACTTGAGCGAAAATTGTCTATTTAAAGTTGTTCTTGAAAGGCCAAAGTTCAATGTTTTGTGTGTGTGCCTGTGTTCAATAGTGAGGATGGAGCAAGGCACACAGTTATGTATTATGTGTAGTCGGTAAAAGCTGAATTTTCCACTTGAACTGGTTGGTTGATTTTTAGAGGTATGAGAAGAGATAGTCACTTGCAGAAAAATCTTACACTGTGTTGTTTTTAGGCCAGTGGGGTAGGAGGCAAAGGTTCACTTCTTCGAGTGTTACATCCTGCAACAGGGAAACAGGATTGATATGGACTATTTAGAGAAAGATACAAGTACCAAAACAAGTTGAATGTGTCTGAAAAGAGGAAATGGATGAGTGTTACTCTTAAAGAAGAAAATACATAAAGGAAAAGGTATTTTCCTTTATATTTACATTTATTTATATCTCAAAGAAAAAAGGTAGGCTTTTTTTTTTTTTTGCATTAATTTAAACTCTGATATCACATTTTAAGATTTTTATGCTCAACTTGGATGTTTTATCTGTCTGACAAGCAAGACAGCATTCTGTATAATGGTCATTTTCTGTGTCAGGAGGGGGAAACCCTTTCAACAGCAAAACAAGAAAAAAGGTTGCTGCTTGTCTTTTGCATACCCCTTAAATCCTGGTGAATGGAGAAATGTGAGAATGAAAGGAAGATGGTGAATGTACATCTTGCTAGTCTTTTCCTGTGGGCTGCGAACTAGAGCCTCCAGACTTTTCTACCTGTCCTCATATAACTCTGCAGTCAGAGGGTGATATTTTGTTCACAGATCCTGCCACAGGATCAAGCTGAGGTCTTGAATTTCTAACAATCTCTTTAAGTAACCTATATTTTACAATCCTTATACACCTTCTCCAGTAGTAAAACAGAGATGAGAGTTTATATTTTCTTGTGTGTTTTATATTTTTGGTTGGTTTCAATGCAGGGATTTGTATGTTCTTTAGGCAGTGTACAGCACAACACAATATAGTTCTTCTCAAAGTTCTTCAAAAAACATTGTAATTTAAATAATAACTGTTGAAACTGCAGGCTTTAATAACAGAGCCCTTGCTGGCCACATTCTTGCTAGCTGAATGTAGCTGGATTACAGTATTAACACCTGAAAACTTTGTTTAAAATAGTTCAAGTTAGATTTTTGCATGTCAGCTCTAAAATTTAGCTTAGGATCTGCTGGGAGCGTTTTTCTTGTAATAGCAAGCTTACATGTCGCCTCCCCGAAGTCTGCACTGTGTAAACAATCAGTCATGAGCACATATCACTCAAACTCCTTCTCAGTGCTCTTCCCATCACTGTCCCTGCTTTAGTCATGATATCCAGCTTTTTCCAGGATTTTCCAGCTGTTGAGAAATTTGTCTATTATAGTACTTGGTAAAATCATGTCCAGGAAAGAATTAGGATGAATCTTCCTCTTTTTTTTTTTTTTTTTTTTTTTTTAATACTGTGCTTTAATGCTTTTGTCAACACTTTGTAATATATCTGAAATATAGGAGACTGAAATCAAAGAACTGACAGTACAGCCTTTCCTCCGGATACACTACCTTGATGAAAAATTCATTGTACCATTCTGCATATTGATGTATGTTTCTGTCTGATTGTAACACAGGAAACTTACAGTAAGCAGTAAGGATATCAAACTTGACAGCTGTACTTCATTTCTTGAACATGAGTTTTTGACACATTTGCAATTCTTGCAGTAGGTAGCATTTGTCTGAACAGTATTATAGACACAAAGTTTTGAATAAATTTTTGATTGCACAAAAAGCACAGAATGTCAAATATCCTAAGGATAAAATGATAATTACAGCCATTACTTTTGTGTATTACATCCTATTTTAACAAAGGAGGAGGACTTTTTTTTTCCCTTTTTTACTTTTTTAGGAGTACTTTGGAAGCACTTCATGCTGTTCATGTTTAGTTTGTTTTATACGGCTTTTACTTCTGTTTACTCTTTCTAAATGTTCCAAAATGCCCAGATGAAAGATCGGATTTGCAAAATGGCCTACGTTAGAAAGTTATAGATGGTTATATGAGATGAAGACAACGTGGGACTTAATTCAACCTGATAGGTTTTCACACTTATTCTGAAATCTAAAGCCTAGGGTTACAAAGATTCATAGTTTCTTAAAAGCTCTAGGATGTATACTTGTAACCCTGAGAAGGACTTATATTGGGTTTTAAAAGTCAAGGCATTTTAAAAAAATTTCAGTGTGTGTTAGAATGGCTAGAAGGAGCATATGGTCATGTGGCAACTGGGATACACTTTCCATGTCATTGGAAAGATGTGGTTTTGTATATCTTTATTCTGAAAGAGCAGATTATAAAATTGTCAGACTTTGACAAAAGAGTCTTTTTGGTTAATTTTTAACATCACCTTCTTCACTTGATGGTAAGTTCTCAAAGTTGTGAAAGAGTTAGCAAGAGAGATCTCAAGAACACTTTTGAAGCTAGGAACTTAACTGGAGCTTTTGGTTTTTTTTCAGTGTTTCAGAGGTGAGCCTTGACCTTGTATTCTCAGTATGACTTGTTTCTTAGGAATCACAGAAATTCTAAGGATTCTTCCCTATAGCAATGGGGAGAGAATGAAATTACTGGTATTATAGGTTAAATCACTTCAGCTGGTTGCTGAGGATTGCAGCAAGAGATGATTAATGTCAGGGTTGTGGGATATTTTTTTGTTGTTTTACTTTTGTTTGCTGTGTGGGGTTTTTTTTGTTGTTGTGGGATTTTGTGTTTGTTTGTTTGTTTGGGGTTTTGTTTTGTTTTGTTTTGGTTTTGGTTTTGTTTTAAAATTGAGGTGAGCAAACCATCTACAGGACCTCAAACAGGACATGTTTGAAACAGGTCCTTTCCAGTTGTCTCTAGTTTAGATGAGTATGACCCTGATTCTACTGAGGTCAACAACAGGTAGAAAATCTCCTTTAACTTTCTCATAGTTGAGCTTAAGAAACACATCTTTCATCTTTTTAACACAATCTGGAAAGTAGGAAATCACTGCAGAGTGTTGAAAGCTGAAGGCTTACAGTGCATTTGCTGTGGGGTTATTGGATGTAAGAATAAAAGTAATTGAATTACAAAGAAGAAAGTATGAATTTTCAGGCAGAATTAATTTGAAAGTATTTTTTAAAAATGAAGTACAGTTTAGTCAATATGAAATTTGAGATGTGTTTTTCTTTAGTAGCAACAATTAGTTTCGACTTCTCTGTTATCACAATTAATCATACAATTACTATTTTTAAGTAGTTGGGCAAAACAAATAGATTTGCCTTTACCTAACTTGTTTATATAATTCACAGGATTAAATGAACAAACATAGTAAATGTTTATTATTCTTAACTGCAACAGTAAACTACTTAACAAAAATCAAACAGCATTGTACTTTTTGTGATTGATCGCTACAAGAACAAAGAAAGCAAACAAAATCAAAATTATTCTATGCCATTTCCTCACTAGAGTGTGGAGGTACTGCTTTGAAACAGTTTCCTTAAATATGGCATCTTCTTCACATTATGCCATGGTTTTCTTCATACCACTACCAATTGTAAATGCTTGTAAAACCAGGGATCCAGCAAGGTTATCTTCAGATCAGACTACTTTGAAAGTATTTTTTAATTTCCAAGAAAGAGAAAATTCTAAAAATGAGAAAAGAGATTGTTCAGAGGAAGTTAAGAAAATAGAATTGAGGATGACCCTGGATTTTCACTTAATGAATTCCTCTAGCAACATTCTCGAGCAGGCACTTAAGCAGGCAGAATGCCTGAGAATCTCACTGGAAATGTTTTGAATAGTTATATACAATAATACATTGCAGTGGAAAATGTTTTAGAGGAAAGTATGGCCAGAAACAATTAACTGAGGAGGTAACCAGAACTTCATTATGATAAACACGTAAATAACTCATTCTGGTATTCCATAATCTTCCTGGGAAGGTTTTCCTTTTCTAACAAGCCTTTAACTAAACATTTATTTGTTCTGATGCTGCCTTTAGACTTGGACTTCTCTTAGCTAACAGTTTGTCCATTAAATTTAGAAAGAAAGAAAGAAAGAAAAAAGAGAGAAAGAAAAGTGATTGGTTTAATGTTGGCAGTAGCATATTTTCATGAAATTGTAGTAACATTTTGCATTCTCTACAGACACATGACTTTTCTCATGGTTTCTCTGTCTTCTTCCTCCCCTATCTCTTCAACTCTACCAGCAAAAAAAAAAGTTTTCCCCACAATAACACACTGTGTCTTGTGAAAGCAAAGTTTAATACAAAGATTTAATGATATTAATTATACAAACTCTGTGATAATAGAAACAGGGCTTTGTTCCTTCTTAACCTTGAATAACAGGATGACATCCTAGTTATCTCTAGAATCTTGGAAGAATTATTTACATCCTCTCCTGATGCAGATTATTTGTTTCTCCCTCCCACTGTTCTCCCACCCACATTCTTCTGAAGCTCTGGACATTTGCCGTGGCTCGAAGGATGTTGAGCTGCATGTGCAAGTGTTGCTGTTTACTTGGTGTTTTTCCCTGGTGTTTGGTTGTGTCATTCTGCTCACTCTTAAACCACTTCCCAGATTTTTAGGTCAGCATCCCTGTGCTTTCCTCAAGATCATCTGGGAAGTTTCATTTAACAAATTCTTTGTTGTAGGGGTGCCAATGATGCGTTTGATTTTTCTCTTCCTCATGAAGTGCACAGATTTGTGACCTTAGGTACTTTGTAAAAAAGAGATGTGTCTAACTGTCATTCCCAGGGGTTCTTGGTTGTATGTGTGTGGTAAGCATGCTATGGAGCTTTCTGAAATTGGCTTCTTATGTGAAATCAGTGACCCACATGATTCTATACAGCCCTGTTCTCATAGCCTTACCAAAAAAAAAAAAAAGAAAAAAGTACTCCCAAGTGTGTCTCTTGTCTCTGACAGGTAATTGCTTTTTGTAAATAATTTGTTATCAGCTTTTGTATTATGTGTTGTCATGGACTCTGCAAGCTGCCTGTCTTGATTAATATGGCAATAAAATTTCACACTGTGATGAATCCTGTTGAACAGTCTTTTTCATTTTCTGTATAATGGTTTGGATAATTAAATGTGTTGTCTCTAACTGTATTTTATTCAACAGAAAGAAACATGACAAAAAAAAAAGTGTTAACTGAAAAGTTTTTGAATCTCTCATTAAATTTTTGTTCTCTAATCAAAGCAAATTGCCAGTGAATACATTTTTATTTGAATAAATATTTTTGTTCTCTGCCTCAGGAACTGTTATGATGACATTCAAGGATTTCAGTGTTTTCTTACTATGTTAGAAGCTAGAAAATACAAAATATCTAAAGATAACTGGATTAATAATCATAACGTGGAATAAATTAATTGACACTGAAGAGCTAGGAACATTTATCCTTGATTTATCCAGTTACGTGTTCAGTGGCATTTTAAAGCAATAAGGCACAGGCACTGTTGAATTAAAAACTTTAACTCTGTAATGCTGACATTTTCTCTGCTAATGTTTTTTCCTGTTCTTACCATCCCCACCCTCACCCCAAGTTCTGCATGTGCACTGGCACAATTTCACAGAAAAGTTTAGAGGAGGTTTTATTATTTTATAGTGTCCTGCCCTGGAGCCTAAAAATTAGAACGTGGTGGCTTGTCTATCTTTGAAGTTCTGTGACTAGAAGAGGAAAAAGAAGCATGTTGTGGATCAAAGTCACCAGCATGCAAGAAATAGCAAAGGAAACATAGATATATGCCTGTATATGAAAGGAGCCATGATGAGCAAACCTGATAGTTTGCTATGGAGTAGATACAGCAGAATGGCATGGGAAAACTAGAGGGACAGAAAACAAGAGACGCAAAAAATTACAAAGTGTTATACTGTATGACTAGTGTGTTTTTTGTGGGTTTTTTCGGTTTTTCGTTTTTGCATGTTTGAGACATAATCAATGGCAATTATATTAATACCAGTCAGAACTTAACATGCTTTTGTAGACAATCGCTACATATAACAAAAATGTAATTAGGAACCACACTGTTTTTTATTACCTTAGTCTCACCTTCTGCTTTATCTACACCACAGAATTCTACCCAAAGTATGTGTAGCTAGGCCATGACTTGTTTTGAAATTTACAAATTAGCTATGCAAGATACAGATTCATTGCCTCAAATTTATTGATTTTTAATTACATAGTAGCAGCATTGTTGCTCAGATCCGATGCTGTCTTCTCCATACAGAAGGCACAAGACTCTGGTGTGGTACACAAGGTGGTTTTTGTTGTACAATAAGGTTATTTCAATGAGGAGATGGAAGTGGCAGTCTCACTAACTTGGGGTTATATGGTAAACCCTTCTTGTAGCCATGAGCCACAAACACATCCTCAGACACTTTGGTGTGTCTCTTCAAGGGCCTTTGGGAGAGGACAATACTGGGACTGGGAACCTGTTGGTTCCTGGTTTTTCTTTGCAGATCCTTCCACTATACCTGCAAATTTCATTTATGCAGTAGCCTCCACATAAGCAGAAGTCTTCAGCTGCTCAAGTGAATTAGCTGGTAGTTTTTCATAAGCAACGTGTGGCTAAAAACCACATGTTGATTGCCCAGACATTCAGTATGTGAGCATGTAAGGAGTTCTGGAGTGCCATTTGTATGATGGTCTGTATCAGCACAAGATAAATTTAACCACAAAGGGATAAATTTGATAGAACTAATGAAGCATGCATTCCAGAATGTGGGCAATTAGCCAAAGATGCATATTTTGACTCTGTAAGGTATGTGATGCCATTTTAAGTAGGTGGGAAAGCAGAAAAGCAGGTTTGCACATATTACTTCTGCTTGGGAACCATTCTGTATTGTGTAGGAACACTGTTTAGATCAGACAGTCTAGGAGATAACAATACTTAGTAAGATCACTACCTCATTCAAGGAAATTTTTGAATCCAGTGCTGCAGAACTACTTTTCTGGTTTTAGCTGGCACTGTGCTACACAAAATTGAAGAGGACTGAATAATTTGAACAGTAGTAGGCTAGATTAGACTTGGAGTGAATATAACCACTTTAAGAGTTTATTATTTGTATTACTTAGTTTTTCTTTAACACTTTGAGCATGCTCAGTGTCATTTTATACGGAAACATTTTCTATTTATTGTAATGTTAGCTGGGAGAAATGACCATTAGATTTTGCTTTTCTAAGAGTTGACTGAGCCAACATGCCAAAATCACCATGTATGGTATGGTGGGTACATTTAGTTCCTGAGCAGCATGTACTGCATGTTCTGTGATCTTAGTGGTTCAGAATTTAGCACAGATGCCTTTTTCAAGTAAAATAAATACGACAAATTGCACGCCATTCATAACAACACACTTGAAAGGAATGTGCATATATATATATGTAAATTTATATTTATATGTATGTGTGTGTTTATAAATTCAGTTAAGGACAGAATGAGTCTTAAGAATCTTATATTAACATAAGTTTATCTATCTGGTATGCAAACTTCGACAGAACTAACCATTTTAATTCTGTCAAAAATAGCTCGATACTGAAGGATATACAAAATATAGCTTGGTAATAAAAGGGAATAAGTATTTTTCTCTCAACTTATTTCTTAAAATAAGTTTTAAGTCTCAATTTTGTTTTCCTGCTTCTAGGTGGGGAAGGGAGAGGGGGGGAATGATATAAGTAATAGATCGTTTAAAAATGTAAAGCTAATCATAATTTCAAAGTGTCAAAGTTGTCTAACACTATGTAAGTACTCACTTTAGTAACAGCTAAAATATGGTGGACAACACTAATATTTTTTTAAGACTTAAGGACTAAGGAAATATAGGTTTATTTGAAAATCAGTAAGCAGTGCTTTTAATCTGTTTGGCAGTGACAATATGTGATTTTGATATTTTCTTATTTGGGACGTTGCAGAGACAATATATAAAGAGGTTTATCAAGGCTATTCTTTTCATATATCCTATATTCCCAAGAGGATAGGATTGCTAAAATAGTGGTGGATAGGGTAGTTCTTTTAATACTAGATTTTCCTGAATTTGTTCTACATGTGTCCTGGATTGCTTCTTCTGAAGAATCCAAA
Organism: Scolopax mira; assembly: GCA_004320125.1. NCBI lineage: Eukaryota > Metazoa > Chordata > Aves > Charadriiformes > Scolopacidae > Scolopax > Scolopax mira. Next base: position 81,900 of record BJBW01006028.1, on the reverse strand, counting down.
AAGCCCTCCTGACCCTCATGTGAACTAAATGCAGTATGGGGGATGAAGGAACTGAGAGCAGCCCTGCCAAGAATGACTTGGGAGTACCAGTGGAAGAAATACCATTACATGAGTGCACTCACAGCCCAAAAAGCCATATCTTGGTCTGCATCAAAAGAAGTATGGCCAGCAAGTCAAAGGTCAAGATTCTGCCCCTCTACTTTACTCTGGTGAGAGCCCACCTGGAGTACTACATCCAGCTCTCGAGTCCTTAGCACAAGAAAGACATGGACCTGTCCAGTGGAGGAATACAAAAGTGATCAGAGGGCTGGAATACCTATTATATGAGGACAGGTTGAGAAAGCTGAGATTGTTCAGCCTGGACGAGGCTCCATGGAGACCTTATAGCAGCTTTCCAGTTCCTAAAGGGTCCTTGAAGGAAGATGGGGACAGGCTTTTAATAGGGCCTTTAGTGATAGGACAAAGGGTAATGGTTTTAAACTAAAATACTGTAGACTCTGACTAGATATAAAGAAGACATTTTTTTCGATGAAGGTAGTGACACACTGGCATAGGTTGCCCAGAGGGGTGGTAGATGCCCCATCCTTGGAAACATTCAAAGTCAGGCTGGATGGAGCTCTGAGCAACCTGATCTCATTGAAGGTTGTCTTTGCTCATTGCAAGGGGCTTTGGACTAGATGACTTTTAAAGGTCTCTTCCAACCCAAACCATTCCATGGTTCTATGATTGTAAACACAAAATGGAGAGAAAATAAAATTATTTGTCTAATGCAAATAGATAGGAGACATATGACCAGACCTAGCAGGAGGAAGGAACAAAGGCTAAAAAATGCCAGACACCAGCTGAAAGTCACAGCTGAACATCAGGAGAGGTGAGAGAGCGGTAGTGCTGTCAACTGACCATAGGAGATTCTTTTCATGTATTAGTAGAGAGTTCAGTGAACCATAGGATAGCTTGATGAGGAATGCCTTTGTCTTAGATAAAATGTGAAGAAGAGCTATTTTAATATCTTCAGTTTTGTATTCAAGTCTGTCTCTTGACAAAGACGAATAGAAGGCTTTTCAATGGGATCTCCTCCATTGCTTTTCCAATGCAAGCAAATGATAATTCATGTGTAAGTTGTCATAAAGATACAGTACAATGCATTTGTTCAAGGACCAGGTGTAGAAGCAGTGCCACTATTTGACTTTTCCCTTTGACAGATGACTGCAATTGAAGACTTGTCTGGGGCAAACATTACCTCATAATGTATTTGGCACCAGCACAACTGGAAAGATTATAAAAGAAAATAGTAGCATACTAAAATATGAAAAGGAAGATAATATTGTTTCCTTCATGTAAAATTCACAATTTGTCCATTAATAGAGCATAGATTGTCTGTCTGAGCAGATTATTTAACTATTTTGTGCATGGAAACAGGTGATGATTGCTGGCCATCTCTAACTATTGGAATGAGTAATTTCTTCTTATGTGATGCTAGGCAACCTTATTTATCAGGTTTGAGGAAGCTTTAAAAAGTGGTCATGCTGTAATTTTGTGTATTAGCATACCAAGCTGCTATTTTCTCCGTGTTTTCTCAGGCCTAATTACCTGTGAGCTACTAGTGAACTAGTAGCAAGCTACTTACAAAAAAATTAGAATATGTTCTGTAGTAACACCTAGTAAGAGGTGGGGGCTACCAGTTTCAAGATCCCTGGCAGTAGAGTCCATCCGCAATCTGCTTTCAATTTTCTCACAAGCATTCCTGGTGTTGCTTTTCAGCCTTTGGGAACTTTATGGACCAGTTTTCCTTTTCCTCTCTGAAACAAATGTCAGCAAAGTCAAGATCCATAAACTCACTGTTGAAAAGTGAAAACAAAGTGCTGACTCAGCCACAGGGATTTGGAACCAGGTTGCTCCCAGAACAGGTTTGTGTAGAAATAGCTGCTAGGATAGTTGGGAGGATCTTATAAGTTTGGTTTTTATTGACATTTCCATATGGGCATCTGGCATTGAGCTTTTGAGTCATTGCTTGAATTTCACAGGCTGCACCAGCTGTTCTGGGACACTGGAATGGTAACTGTTGTTGAGACTGTTGACTTATTTGTGTGTTTTTGAATTGATACTGTTTAGTGTTAATTACTGAGTCCCTTTGTTCTGAAATATGGTGGTGTTTGGTCCTGGGAACTGCGCTGATATAACTACAAACTGGCAGGTACAGGCAAAGTGTGAGTGCTTTCTGGCTTGTATTTTGTTTCTCCTGATTACATCCTGAAGGTGAAATCAAAACTATTCTTTGCTTTTAGAGAGTTGTATCTCTGACTTAAGTAGGGTTTTCTCCCTTGAAGACATGCCATGTGCTGATATCCATTTACATCATCCCTGCAGTGAGAAATAAATCTAGCAAACAAAACTGGTTTCATTAGCCTTTACTTTATAAATTTTCCGCACTAGGCAGTTATCTAGTTAACATATGGATCGTACAATAGATGATCCCAATGTGACTATGCTGTAAGCCACTCGAGGGATTCTGCTGCTGTGATCAATCACAAGAGTATTTGCTCTAGGGCCATGTGTTATTATTTAGAATATATACTGTTTATACTTCATAAAACTCCCTTATCACTCCTTATTTCATATAATCAATTTATTGAAAGAAAGAGCCAGAAGATTCATTGTTTTTATAATAAAATATCTGACTTCACCTGCCAGAAGTAGCCAAATTGATTTTTAACGTCTGTTAATGATTTAACTTTCCCTTTTTACTGACGTCAATAAAAGGGTGTTACCACTCCTAGTCCTCAGTGAAAGGGTATTTTCAGTATGCAGAAAAATATACTGCTTGTCTCTGTATTTATATATGCGTAATGTACACTACACTTTAATTCCTTACCCGTAAAATGTTGAAAATTTAGGTAGAGCCTAGATAACAGGAAAACTAGAGACTCTGAATGTGGTGCTGGGCAAGACAGCATAGAAAAGGTTTTCTTAATGATTCATATGTTACATTTCTTCTTCTTGTTCTATTAATTATGAATACATAAAATAAGACATCACTCTGATTTGCTTGCTTATTTCTAAGTACCCTTGGTTACAATTCTGAGATTTTCAGATCAGGTACTGATTAAGTTAAGCCCCAATGAGTATGAGTGCACATGTTTTTCAAAAGAAAATCCATTTCAAAAGGAGTTGAAGTCATTAATTTAATCAATGCTGTCTTATGCCTCTTGGTATGTAATGTAAACATAGGTACTATTTTCCTCATTTCTCAGTAAAAAACAACTTCCTAAAGCTATCATTAGCATCATGTACTGTGTAAGGCTAGGTTGAATTTCAGCATTAATTTTGCTTGTGTGATAGGTTTTCTTTGTTCAAATGTATTTTCCACTCTTATTAAAAGGTGTCTAAATGTCTAATCTTGATTATAAAGGGTTGTGATTACCTTGCATGTAAGATCTTACCAGTTAAACAAAATACATCCTTGTTTACATGTATTTCCTAAAAATTACTTGGTAAAAAGTTCCTATCATATAACATATTTTCAATTGTTGCCTAAACACTTTGTAGAAATTTAAGTTTACCAAGACTTTTGTTCTGACGGTTTTCCACATCCAGGATGGTTCTCTGGTTTCAGACTGAGAAAAAGAAGAGCACCCATTATAGAGTAGCCAGAGAGATGAGAAAGATGCCTATGCAGTGAGGAGTTTGAATTTGTTTCTCTTACACTTCATTTGTAACCTGTCACTTATAATTATTATTACAAAGTCTTATGTTATGGTTTATGGTATGGTTCTTTGTTGTTGAAGAAGGAAGCTGGGATGGAAAGGTCATTTACTCTGCTTAATTCTCAAACAGGGGAAATTTTTTTATGCTCCCTATTCTGTCAAAAGCAGGTAGGTTCATGCACCTTCTGGAAGATGCAAATTTTTTTCTGAAAGTGAAAAAATTTGTATCATCTGGTAAATTTAGGAAGACTGTCTTTCTAAGCTAGCACATGTAGGTTAACTTGTGGCATCTTGGTGATTAATTACGCTAAACTGGTGGCCCAGTGACTGTGGGAGGCCATAGTCTCATGGAGAGGGCACTGAGCTGCTTTGTAAGAGTCACAGGAATCTAAATTTGAGAACTTATTCCCATGTGCTTTGTCTCAACTTGCTGTGGTTAAATTTCAAATGATCACATTTTGGGCTTTTTTTTCCTGTGAGAAAAAAAAAAATCTGAATTTTTTTAGATAACTGTTGACATGAGCTCTAATCATGAATACATTTTACTTGTTGTTTTAATTCCTTAGAAGTGTTCTTAACTCTCACTCTATTTGAAGCCTCAAATCAGATCTTTAAAAAAGAAAAAAACGATGTCTATATTCTGAATAATAATCAGTTCTCACTAATGTTTATTTATGATTTTTTTTTTTTTACCTGTTAAAATTATTTTATCAGAATATAAGCTCTGGAGTGCCTAGCCTTTCAGTTACTTTGCTCTGGGTAACAATGAATTGCTACATTCTTCTTTAAAGCCACTTGCTGTGGCTTGAACAGTGGGTAAGCAGAAATGGGTCAAGATGATCTTGATATTTCAATTATTTTTTTTTTAAATTTATATTCAAAGGAAGTATTGACATCTTCCTTTTCTTTCTTTTCTTTCTGCTACCCGCCCTCTGAGAAAATCAGTCCTTGAACCAAAAAAATCAGTGTTGAGATTATCATCAGGAAACTGACCATTTCCATAGCTCATTTATGCAGATGGTTATCTGTGTTAACGCTCATATTCATTTTTCAGCCTCAGGAGGAGAAGACTGTTCTTATTTTCTCAACGTCTTACACTCTGGTTAGTGATAGCTCAAGTAGTCTGTTGCCTAGTCTAACAAGAGCACGGATAGTTACAGCTATATAATTACATTTTACTCTAATAGCAACCACATTCTGTGGGCTGAGCTATTTTGGACAACAGAGTATATGACTGAGATTACTGACCATGCCAGAAGCTTAATTATACCAGAAGGAAAGAAATTCCAAGGACAGTAGCAGTTCATAGAAACATGGCGTGTAGACTATGTCTAAGAGATTTCAAACCTGGTGGAAAGCACCAGAAGGTGATCAGGAGCCTTTAAATGTGGAAATAGGTATGACAGATGTATGAAGACTTTTCTTTTTTGGAAATCAGTGAACTGCAGCAGGAATTAGAGGACAAGGGGAGCTTGGCAAAGACAGGTCACAGACAGTTTAAATAATTATCAGGCTTTTCTAGTGCATTGCAGTACACAATAAATTGCATCAACTTGAGCTACTGGGTAGCTCAGCGTTACTGACTGAAACACCATTTCTTCAGTGAGACACCCAGGAGCCAGCTAACTGTTACCTGATATGAACAAAAGTGTAGTTCCCTGAGTTTTGTTACTGGTTTCCTGAGAGTAGGGTAGGTCTGTTAAATCTCTTCTCCGAAAAGCCTGGCTATAGCTGGGGACTGTGTTTTGGCTTTATGTGGAGAAGCAACTTCAAACTGGCAGGACAAATGTCTCTTACAGTGATGAATGTATGGTTTGGTCAAATCAAATGCTAAAGTTTCCTTATCCCTTAGGATCTGTACAGCTACTTTTTGATTACATAGCTAAGATGCCATTTTTCATCAAGAAGTTTGATTGCCCATATGGTGAGCAAATCCATAAATGTAGCTATATCTCTCCAGAAAATTCATTTCAAAGCTGTGTACAGGTGGGAGAAACACTTTGAAATTATGCTTGGGGGCCCACTGAAGTGCTGTTGTGAGTTTTGGCTAGCAAAGTAGCAGCCTTTTCATTTGTGTGCATAATTATTCTTTCGTTGTGTGGATAAATATTCTTTCAGGGACGTAACACAACTGACAACAGGAAGCTGAGCATCATGTGAAAAATTGCAGAGAAAAAGGACTTGGTTTAACCATTGACACAGGATTAAAAATACACGGTTCACATTAGATCATAATACAAAGCATGCACTGCAATAAATTATCTATGATATAGTAGTATTCTGCTTACAGTACGTAAGAATGGATGTGAGAAACTTTAAAATAAGGTTCTCCAAAATATTTTTTTGGCAAAAGAAAAAAAAAAGTAAAGAACTTATAATACAAGTTGACAAAATTTGTGATTCAAATCAGAACTGTGCCCTCAGCTTTGTGCTGGCAACTAGCTGTTAGATAAAATGTGAATGGAGCATCCATGCCATGCACTGCAAGTGCAAAACTAGGCCTACAAAATACACTGACTTATTGTGTTACTCTTTGATTGCTTAATTTGGTACTTGATTAGACATTCTTACTATATGAAATACAAATAGTGCTTAACGCTGAGAGTGGAAAAACAATTCACATGCCCTAATCTTCTGTGGCATGTAAGGTGTACTGCATTTACACTTGAACAGAGCATGTCACCTCCATTGGCAAAAGAGACAAGCCAGTACAAGCAAGAGTCAGAGAGTTAAGAATGCAGTGATCTTTTAACATGGAAGAGTAATAATACATATTGTGTTTTCTTACCTGAGGTAATTAACCATTTGTTGCAATATTTTGACAAAGGTTCTAATTATATTCCACTGCATGTGTGTCTTTTGTTGAAAATGGAAGCAAAAGTTCAATTAAGCACAGATTTTTATTTTTTTTATGTAGAATTTTTTAACACCCAGGTACATATGAAATCACAAAATAGTAATGTAAGAATGTTTTTTGTTCAGGGATTTGATCCAAGCTCTGAAGAAGACTGACTGTTTTGAAAACCTAAATAGAATTTGACCTCTGATGCAATTTCTGTAATAACCTAGCTGTGAAACTTCAATTAATACCTTGTGCCTGAATAGGCTTGGGACATGTGACAAGACAAAAACTTTGAAAAGATTAAAAATCTGAAAAATATCAAAAATTTAATTTCAGGGGTGAAAATTTCTTCCTGAGAATCAATGAGATCTGGGAGCATATGGATAGGACTGAATTGTTTATACAGTGCAGATATTTTTTTCAGGCTAATCCCAATTTTTTAGTTTTGCTTTAGAAACTCATCTGTTATTTCATGGAATCATGCCAAAGCCCTTCTAAATCCATTTTTTTCCTGAACTTTTCCTCATATTACACCCACCCTGTCCCATTCAGTTTGGTAGCTAACCAAAAATAGTATGGCACACTGCTTACTGGCAACGGTAAAGTGTGACGCTTTTGTTTTTTCTATCATAATCTACCAGGGTCATGATTGCCACACTACTTACTATAAAAATAAAAGTATTCTTTTTTCCAAAAGTATTTTGATTGGAGATAACTGCATTCTTAATTTAAACTTCTTTGCCTTTAAGATGCAAAGGAAAAGGACTTTATACTGCATTTATACAGGCAGCTTTCTTAACTTTGATCCACTCATAGAGAGGTTACAAGCATGCTGCTGCATTCCACAAGTGCCTTTAGTTCCTAGTGGGTATTAAAAGGTATGGTGTGGCACTGGCTTTGTCCCTGTGAAGTTGTACTCTAAGTCCAATTCAGATAAATATCAAAATGGAAATACATACTTGAAAGATGCTTGCTGGCCAAAAGCAAGTTCCTAATTAATTTCTCTTAACTGCCCATATCTTACAGAAGTCTGATCTCTATTCTGTGTGACCTGAGTACTCTGCTTCAGTTCTTAAGCTCTAGACCTTTCCATGGACTTGTTGAGCCCTAATGCTGACATAAAAGGAAAGTTGCTGTAGTTAATTTAGGGAAGTAGACAGGACAAGTACCAAGCTGACGTCTTGTTGTTTTGATGTATGTTTTCCTTTCCTTTTTGTTTTTATGCACCTTTTAATTTTCATCAAGATATGTCTCCAGCTACAGGGTGAAAACACTATCAAGGTTATGGTCAGAAACATTGCAGGCTTTGCAGACTTAAATGTTTCTGGGTAAAACTGCTACCAACCATGGTAAAAATGACTGATTTCTGTCTTCTTGTTCTATAGATGAAGACCTTTGTATTTTGCAAAATAATTTCTAGGAGTGGAATAAGCAGAATGAAAAGTCTTGGGGACTGGGAAGGCATTACTGAGAGCAAATTCTTCAATAGTCAGAGTGGATGATTTGGTGATATCTCCTCACACTCTCTTGGGATACAGATCAATGGGCTGTCCTATCTGTCAAATATTGTAGGATAGACCGTGCATCCTATGAATTCGTCATTCTTTCAGACCTTTGCTTTGATAACACATGAAGAAAACTCTACAGAATGAGATAGTTTGGAAGAAAGTCAGATAGTTTGTGGAAGCATTACAAACTTCATGAATTAGCTGGTTTGTGTTGTGTTTTTTTTCTGCAAGTAGTGACAGTGACAGGTTGCATGCTACACCTGATAAATTCCATGGACCAATTCCCTTCACAAGACTTGAAATAAACTATGTCTGAAGTATTAGCTGAAAAGGGACTTTGCTTGATTACCCATGTGGATCATGAAAATTGCAAAGAATGACTAATACTGAAACCAGGAAACTTAGTATGAAACAGAGAATCCTGAAAAGATTTTTCTTTTAAAAGCTGAATAATATTGACTTTGTTATTTTTAAACCGACAGCTATGGATTTTCAGTTTGTTTTTTTTTTAAAGTTTTGTTACATTAGCTTTGTGATTTCTTCCTAGTCAGTTTTGTGACTAGTAACATTAGTGCCAAGATCTAGTTGTTATGTGCTAATTAAGGGGCAATATTCACATCTTAAAATAACATTAATATATTGTGAAATGAGACTTAAAAATGAAACCTATGGGAAACAAAACATATATTTTCATGAAAAAAAATAAGAAAGCAGGTCCTGCTCTTAATTTTTTTCAACATTCTTAAATAATTTTAAACTGTATCACACACCCTCTTGGTTAATTATGACACAATATTCCCATGCTTCAAGAGTAACCTTCACCTTTCTTTATCACCAAGAGAATCACACATGCTAGAGTTTCAAAAAAGTTGTCTCTCATTTCATAACAGAATACATTGCTGATTGGACTGCATCTTTGCTCATTTCCAAGGAGCTCCTAAATAAAAGGAGCTGGGTGGCAGTTAAACAGTAACCTTCATTTTGCCAGTTCTGAACACAGTCAGTACCAGTGGAGTTTGCAGTATAAATCACAGCAAGCTTCTGTGAAGCTGGCTGGCTGACATTTGCTCCAGAGACTTGGTAAGTAATTTGGGAATAAGTAAAACTTGTGAAAGCCCTACCTGCACCACTTCTTCCCTGGTTATGCTCACTAGATCAAGAAGTGGGAGCGCTATATTGTATTTGACATTACGTTGGTTTTGTACCATTTCATAGAATCACAGAATGGTAGAGGTTAGAGGGGACCTTCAGAAGTAGACATTTGCATGTTCCATCTTAAAACTGGTCTGTACATATTTAAGTAAGATGGCTAAAAATTACAGAGGAAAAGAGTAAAACTGACTAGACTGTAGTAGATATGGTGCCAGAGAACTGTCACTTACACATATCTTAGTGGCATATTCCTCAGTAACTGGATTACACTCAAAATTAAAATATCATGTAGGATGTACTAAAAAGTGCTTCTTTTCACTAGATGCAACCATTACAGTCAATCTCTGATGAAGCATATATTTTAGATGTAAAGCACAGTTCTGATCAGCTCCATAATTTACTGCATAGGGCTAGTTCTCTGTAAGTAGTAGAAAACAGGGCTTTTAAATTTGAATTACACTTTTCAGTCAAATAGTAACTGATAGACATCGGGTAGTAAGACACAAATTCTCTAGCTTCTAAATCAGTGCCTCCAAAATGTATGTATTTATTATGTCATTCTAGTTATCTAAATGTAAATCTGAAATTATGTACACCACCAAGTTTTCAGCTTTTTGGAGATGATTAATGTAAAAGTAGGTAAGGAAAAGAATAGCTCAACAGATTATTTAAAATGAATATTTTTCTCTTTTTTGAATTTTTAAGACCAATTTAAAATTTCTTTTCAGAAAGAGTATGCTAAGTATTAAGTGAGCTATTTAAGATTTAGCCTCACAGTGTTTCATAACATGGGCTGCCTATAATAAAGGAGTATGGGGGAATACTAGTTCCAGCATGTTTTTTTTAAAAAAAAAAAAAAAAAAAACATGAAAAAAGATCCTTTCCCTACATTATTATTATGGGCTTATTTTAGCCTGCTCAGCAGGATGTTTAAGACTTCCATTGTCTCTGACCAGCTGCTGCTTAATGATTCCTCATCTGTAGAGTCATCCCAGTGATGCAGAGGCAAATTAATTCAAGAACTGACATTCAGGCCACTAATTCATAATCTATTAATCTCAATTTTGAGACCATTTTTTTCATTCCAGTTGAACCTATTTTAGAAATTGCCTCTTGTTTCTGCATCCATTAATGTTTTCTGTATCCAGCTATAAATAAGGTCCTATAAAGTCTGCAGTATTTCTTATATTTACACATACAAAGCATGTGAGTGAAAAGTTATTTAAATATAAAAATTAATCTATATTACAGAAATGTACAAGCTGATATTTGCAATCTCCAGTGAAGCAACCATGTAAATATGATTATACTGTCTTATATTAAATTTTCTGCCATCTATGATGCAGTACTATTAGTGCTACTTTGGAATTATATAAGCAGAGAAGAGAGTAAAAGAATTATCCTTTGCAGTTCATTGCCTTTGCTGTACATGTCTTAGCATGTCCATTTAAAGCATTCAAATTCACATGTAATCTTTTTATGGATTTTCTTTTGAGCTGAGGCGTTCTTGTGCTTTAACAGCCTGATACTTTGGGAACAAAGTGCCATCTTAAAATACGTTTTTTGTTTTCTGATCATGTTTAAGAAAAGCTAATAGAGCCTGTGACATTATTCTTGTTAGAACTTACTGTGAGAAAATAATATATTTATGATTTGTTGTGATATATAATGTGTTACTGGTAATTACTGCATGTATATACTGCATTTATGCTTGACCTTTTTTAAGGAAAAATCCTTCAAATCTCAATAGTATGGTAAAGGTTAATAGCTTCACACACACACATGGTTTTTACTTTACTGGACAGTAAGTTCATGTTCATATTCCAGATTTTTCCCTCAGGTAAATACAGAGGCCTTCATCCTGCTTCAGATGGGTGGCTGTATAAAGCTTCAGAGCTGGCAATGTAGTGCCCAACACAACAATGCCTCTCAACAGAAGTGTTGTGGAAGTATTTACCTGAGAAAAAAAAGCAGTCCTTCAGCGAGACAAGCAGGGCCAGGAGGGCAGGAGGAACAACAGCCACAGTGGGCTGTAAAGAGGTGGATTCAGCCATTGCTAGGCTGAGAGAAATAACCTAACTCAGCACAAAAGTGTGGAGGCCCAACCTCATTGAAGCCAGAGGTCTTGTAAACTCTAGTCTTTGAAATAAGATGTGAATATGGTATTGTAACTCTGTTGGAAGTAGACTGATGCCAGCTTTTTAGAAATGGGTCTTACCCTAATACTGCTAAAAGGCAGGTGAAGCTGCACCCTTTACAGCAGATGTGACTGACCTTTGAAAACATCTCTCTTGAGTAGGACCTGGCCCCTGAAAGTGCCACTGGGCTGTAGCACTGTTGGGAATGGATGATAGGGGGGTAGGAAGGTCAGATGGTATGTGCCCAGGAAAGGCTCAGTTAGAGTAATCTCCTGGTAACCCTGCTACTGGCAAAATTATAGGATTTAGTGATACACGAGGACAAACTAAATGAATACTAAAATTTGCCAACAAAAAGTAGGTGTTTCACAGTAAACACCAGAGCAGGTGGGCTTCTAAACTGTAAAGGTTTAAAGGACGGTACCCAGGTTGCAGGATTTAATCTTGATCACTAGGTGGACTCAGTAAAAACACTCTGCCTGCAATACACAATTATACCACCACATAAAATGTGTTATAGGCTTAGGCTCTTTTCTACTTGTAAGAAATTCTGTATTTGCTTACTGTGCTGCAAAAGGCTTTGACTATCTGGCAGGTCAATTACACCTGTAAACATTTCTGTTTAAGCTTTTAATGCTTGTGCTTTAACATGCCACATGAAAATATTTTGAGTCAAATCTGTTTGCCTACATTTAAATGAGGATATTTCTATTAGTTCCCTGTAAGTTTCTGTAATATTAATACTTTGAGACTTTTGAATCACTATCTCTGGCTTCTTTTCACTTGATAGTTTAAAAGTTTGAGTTTGTTTTCTCAGTGTCATGATGGGACAGATGAAACTAAAACTTAATTTAAGAAAGGAAACTCTGACCAGAGAGAAATCAGATTGATGTACAGATCTCTTCTTTCAGATTTACCTGTGCTACCACTGCAATATCTAGTGAGGATGGCCCTGGTGCTGGTCAGGAGGTGCAGAATTTCATCTTAACAGTTCACGTAGTTTCAATGGGATTCACTTAGCTCTTCTTCACTTTTTTTTTTTTTTTTTTTTTTTTTGGCAAAGCTGGGCCTTACAGAAGGCTCTTCTGCCCTGTAATCCTATCATGAAGGGCAAAGTTTATCTGAAGTATTCTGAATATCAGTGCTGAAATACATCCCTCAAACATGCCATGAAACATCAAAGAAAGGTCACAATGTGATATAACATTTGAAAGTGGGAGTCCCATCAGATCTGCTACCCTATTAAAATTAAAGGAACTCACTCTATTGATGTCTAATCTACACTTTCTGTGGCCAGTTGTTTCAGTTACATCCTGAATTCTGAATTATAATCCAGTTCTAACTAAAATGTTGTTAAGGAAGAATGATGCTATGAGCAAGTAGGCTATGTACAAATGCAAGGCATTTTTCAAGTCTGCTGATGTAGGTCACCCTTGCATCATAAACCAAAACATATTTAGACACTTCATATTCCCTTAACATACGTAATGACCTCTTTAAGGTAGAGAGATTTTACTGTGCTTTCATCAGTATAATCCATGTCTGCATTTTCGCAGTCAGATAGAGAAGCCAGAAGCCACCTGTCACTCTGAAATTCCTCTGTAAAATGTAGCTATGGTTTGGTAGTCCTGAATAAGTAATTTTATCGGTTAATATACACTTGCCATCCTTGACATAACTTTCGGAAAGTAGTTGACCATAGTCTTGCTTCCTGGTTTAGTGTCATACTCCATGCATACTTTTCGAAATGTTCTGTTAAGTATATAATATAGACATTTTCCCTCTTCAAAATAAGTGTTGAAAGCTGAATTTAAACATTCTGTATCAAATTCTGAAAAGTTTTAATATTATATCAAATCTATTTCACTGTAAACAGTTACTGGTTTTGAGAAAACTCTTTCTAGAGTGAAGACGAGAGTATGAGCAGCTACGTGATAATGGATAGCACATGTGGCAATTAAAACCAGACTCAGTAACTTACATGTTGGAATGTATTTCACTATTAGCTCCACTGTTTTAATACTCAGAATTGGGTCTCCACCAGACTCACTGAGTAGGAAAACCTAGTTCCTTACTGAAAACAAATAAGCCCCGAGGGTTTGAACTTCGCTCTGAATCAATGGGTTCTCTTGTTTCCACTATTTTTTCCAAACAGTGCCTTTCACTTTAATATCTTGCCTCTATAAGGTCCTCTTCTTTTTATAGCACAAGGCACTGGTCTAGAAAGACTACATTTTAACATTTTATTATTATTTTCCAGAGTTATTGTCTTTTCTGTGAAGAGAGAATTTATACAGTCCTGTATGTTTATCAACAGCAGTCTGCCTCCTAATGTTGTTTCACCATTTTTGTGATAGTCTTATCCCCATAACAGTATGAGAGTAAGGCAGATTGTTTTAAATCATGCTGACAGTGTCTTTCTATATTAGGTCCATATTTCCCTTGAGCTAAATGTGTGAAATGTGCCTATATATATCCTATATCAGGGATATTAGCAGATCTGAATCTTGAGGAGATATACCTGCCTTAGTCTTCTAAGGAGATATACCTCCCACAGAGTTCTAAGCCCACTCTGATATTCACATTTGGTCACATAGATGTAGAGGTTAGTTATAGACAAATTTGCTTCTGGGGTTCCTTATCAGTGTAGTGAACAAAGCAAGTATCCTGTAGACAAACACATAACCTAACTATAGACTGCATTTTAATGAATTCTCACAAGGTCACCAGTTTAGAATGCCTCAACAACTTGTAAATTTTGAGTGACCTGGTGCCTGGATGAATTTATGGCCAGGCACAGTCTGTGTTGGGTCTTAGATTATGATCAGACACTTTCCTAGGCTAAATACAGAGTGTGGCTCTGTTTTGCAGTTTTCAGAAGAACATTAACCAAAATGTATCCTAAAAATGTAAAATTTTAGTTCAGTCTTAAGATACTTTATTTTTGCAGTACAGTCCATCACAATTTAAACATCTTGGTTTTATTTTTGGATCATTACCACCAAAGTAGAGACTTGCTGTCAAATCTCAATGTAAATACCAATACTATATAAAAAAAATATTTACTGGGGGTGCACAAAGGATGAGAAGATGTCATTTTCAAGTGCTAATGCAGACTTGAGCTAGTCCTTTTCTGATGTGATGATACAATTGTAAATAACCTACATATGTAAATAACCTACACAAAAAACCTAGAATTACAAAAAATTGTAAATTGTAAATGTGTGACAGCATCTGCCGATGAATTGATAGTACCTTTGACTAACTCAACCATAATTCTCCTTGTTTCATTACATGCAATATCATAACATGCTTGCGGTCCCACTGTGCTCATCATGTGTGCACAGTATACCTGAATTTCATGTTATCTATGCAAAGTGTGGAGAGCTGGCGCAGGTTGTCATTGTTACATGGATAGTTGTCACTTTCTCTCAATAACTGGTAGATTACAAGCATCTGTTTGCTGATAAACTGTTGAGATTTATTTGCAGCAGATGTTGATGAATCAGAGCTTTTTGAGAACATCGGCTATAAGTTCTCTTGGATCTTGATGCCTTGCTTTGCATTTTCCCCTATTTTAAGGGCCATTAATAAGATGAACTGCTGTAATTTCTGAGATTGAATTGTAGATTGCACTGTATTGATTGCATTATTTTTTTATTTTAATTGTATTTTAATACCATTTTATCCAAGTAACTGAAATATTTAAACATGGAGAATTACCCCAATATCTAGGATTATTGTTAAAGCTATTTTTCCTTTGGGTCCTGCACACCTTCCCCCCGATGCCAATGCAAGATATGTCTAAGATGAATTTATAGTGTTCAGCTTCAGTGTTAAGTGTTAGAAAGTTGGCTAGTTGCAACATTTCTGGATCTAGGGTATGACACTTAAGTTTTCAGAGCTAAGTAGCCTAAATAGAAATGTTGTGGTATTCTTCTAACCTATTGAGGACTCTCATTTTTCATTTCATTAATGAGTATCTTGTTTTTCAAAAATAGCAGTGACAGTTAGAATAATGATCTTCTCAGCTGTAAAGTTGGTAAACCTGTTGTGGTCCTTAAGATAAAAACTTTGTGATGCCATTTTCATGGAAAACGTTCCATATTGTACACTTTTAAAATACCAAAATAATACCAATCGCATTATGTAATTCCTCATGTATGTGGTCACCAGCCACACATTTTATAAACTATCTCTTTTGAAGAAAAAAGAATATACATTTTGAGACGACGTACAATTTCAGGGGACATATAAAAGCCAACAAAGATATGTAAGCTGATAAAAAAGGAAAATATATAGGTGAAGACATATTTTTGTTGTTTAAAATCCTAGGGTCAGAATGTAAATGAGAGTCCATTCTTAGCTCTAACAGAAACCTTCCATGCAGCTTAGGCTTCTTTGGTTTTCCCATTGTTCTGCCTTTTGTCCACCTCTAAAATCATGTTGGTACCTAAAAAAGAGCTTGGCTTTCTGACCTCTACTCTGTGTATGCACAGTGGAAAGCACAAAAGAATCTTGACTGTGGTAATTCTCAAACTTGGAAATAACCATGAAAGAAAAAACACCTTAAAAACCCCATTACAACTCGGAAGAATTTGTGCTGAGAGAAAGAACAGCCAACGACTTCATCAGTTATTAATCACCCTTCAAACTGAATTATCTTTAAAAAAATTGTAAGTTGTGTATACATTTGAGATTTTAATTTTTCCTTTTTTTTTTTTTTTTTTGGTATGTTGTTTTTGGCAGATTAGTTTCTATGACATCCCGATCCCCTGAATATTTTTGATAAAATCCTTGACAATTTGAGTGACAGTAGACTTTCAGTCAGGGTGTCATCTCACTAGGGCATAAGAACCTAAAGACTGCTGAACACAACAATACATCAAACCCAGAGTTTTGAACTCTGACATCAGGCAATAATGAGTGCCAAGATAGTTTAGACATGCAATGAAAGTATCCAGTGGTATTTTCCACTATAAGGCTTCCAGTGCTTTGTTGATCTCCATGTGCCTTACTGGTGAATTATCTTATGAATATGACTAACAATTCTTTGAATCTGTGTGTGTTTGACATCCACAGCATCTCTGCAGTGGTGGTAGCAGCATTTTTAGTTAAGTGTAAAGTAAAAGCAAAATACACCTGCATATGTATACTTATATTTGTTTCTTAATAATAAATGATTATTTTTCACTTTTCAGTGATCACTTTTCAGTGTGTAGCAAGCTTCCAAGATGTGGCAGAAACTCTTAAAGTCATTCCTAGGAGTTTCAATGGGTCTGTAGCCAGCCTTCTCACCTCACCTTCCAAAACAACCAGCAAAGGAAGCACTCCCCAAAAGTTGAACTCACAGAGCAGCTTGCACATGGCTTATGCAAACATGGGAACAATCAGTCACACCAAAGGTGAGGAGGGACATTTATTATAAGTAATGCACTGATTATTCACAGTTTGTTATGCATAAGGTTTTTAAAGAAAATCAGGGAAATTTACAGGAATTAAAAGCTAAAGAAAATAAGTGAACTATATTTTTCTCCTCCACAGCTATAATGGGAACAGAATTTGATCTCTTACTGAAATTGATTACCTTAGGCTTCTTCCTTGGTCTGCCTGAAATATTGGTGTGTGGGAATGGTATGTGACAACACAGGCAGAAGTGGATGAAACCTATGAAATAACAAGATTGAGTGATGGTGCAATAATTGTCGCCCCAAGACATTAAGGACTTTAGTTCTACCCAAGCATCATGGATACTTGGTTATATGACTATCATATGGGGACCTGATACTTAAACCAGAAAATTAATTTTAAAAATGACCTTTTCTTAAATCTTTATCCAGTTTTATGGCTGCTGTCTTATATGTTATGATGTTATTTCCTTGTTATATTGTTATAGTTACACTTCAATTGTAAACACACTGAGACTAACTTGCACCTAACAGGGACAGTATCAAAGGTATGTTAGTATATTTTTATCTGCACAGGTCAGAGTAAAGTAAGTGCTACCCAGTTTTGCTGCCATTGGAAATATAGACCAAGGTAAGGCTAGGCTGTAACTTCAAAATAGCAAGTTTTACAATAGAACTGGCAATTCAAGTTGGGTCTGGGCACAGAGGTGTAGAAATGGAATTTGTATATATATATATTTATTTTTTTTTTTAGCCTTTTTGGAAGTGCTTTGAAGTTCCAGAAAGTGGAACCACAGTTTACATAGGATCTTCTGTATAAATAGCACATACTGTTTATAGAAGTACTCTCTGTGGGCTCCTATTATGTGTGGGACCATGCGTGGTCATACATGATACTGTAGTTTAGGATTTTAAGAAGGCACAAGTTAAATGCATAAAGCAAAAGACACTGAAAGTGTGGTCTTTTATACATGAATAAATTTGGAAGCATAATTAAAATTGTAAGTCTTAGCTTTGGTACATCTCTTGACTCTTGTTTCATGTAGTTTTTTTCATGTAGGATACATGGATCACTGGGTAGTCTTCACGTAGATCTCCCAGGAGAGAAAATAAAATGAGGTCATGTTTTAAAAAACTGATAATGACCTCAGTGCAAGGCATTTGGAGAGGAAGGATGAATTAATGATTACATCATCTGCTAGTGATAATACAGCATGAGTGAAAAGAATTATTGTTATTTATGGCATTATAGCAGAGTATCTTAGAGAATATCTCTGATAAACCTCTGTCTGAAACTATGTGAATTTTGGTTTGTTTATAGTTTATATTCCTTTAATGGCCTCAAGATCAGGGTAGACGTGAACATTCAAATCTTTGGAATTTTTATTCTGATTTTTTTATAAGAAAGACATCATCTACCTGCTGTGTGCATAGTGATATCTGTTTAACCATATGTATTCCTGATGCTGCAAACAATAAGGAGGTAATCTGTCTTCCTGAAAACACAGCAGTATTGCTAGTTATCATGATTTTATGATTTTAGTCACAATTCTCTTGGGATTTGATACTTTCCTCTTCCTCTTCCTTTTCCTTTTTTTTTCTTTTTAAGCTCTCCCTTGTGGAAGTGTGTTAATGTGAGATTCTCACCTTCCATTTGGGAAAAAAAATGGTTTTCCAGTTATTCTGACTTTAGAGGAAATACTGAATATGTGAATCCCAGTGATTTCAGCAAAGGTGAGCAAATAAAAAAGAATCTCATAATATTTTATTCCTTCAATTTCATTCCTGGAGTCCTGGAATTAAATTTTTGATGACTTGGGGTGATCAATATGGAGATCTGGTTTGTTGCATCTATCCACGCTGGAAATAGAATAGGATGCTTCTGCTAACGTTGACTTTTGTGTGAAGTCAGTGTTATCAGACTTTCTATGTTCTTGCAGACTTTTCTATGTGTAAAATGTAGGGGCAGTTCTCTGCTGCATTTCATAGGCAGGATGATCAATGGTCATAGGAAAGATATGAATATTTTGAGGTTTAGGGTTTTTTGTGTGAAATAGAAATTGAGGTGAAATACCCAGAATGTCTTTCAGACACCTAGAGATTATATTTAAGTCTTTCTGAAAAGTTCATAGCTATTCCAACTTGGTTAGCAACACTAAAGCTGTAATGACTAACTGTGAATCCATGGAACAATGATTTCTTCAGCTAGAGGCAGAGCTCCAGGTAGAGTATCTCTTCCTGTTAAAAGTACTCATCACCCAAAGCAATTGCTTCTCATCTGGCACTTCCTCTTCTTTCTTCATGGATGCATCAGCAATTGTGAGAGATAGAACCAGACTATCGTAATACATTTCAAGCACATTTGGGTAAAATACTACAGCAGCCTGTCATTCGGAGTTACTCAAGGTTTTGCTCTGATGGACAAAATCTTTTGGATTGGACTTTGCATGGAGTACAGCCATGAGGTAATATTGGTATAAAATATGCTTGAGTATGCTCAAATGTTTCTGTCAATGGAGAATTTTCTTCTGTATTGTAAGCACTGTAGAGTTAAGTGGTGTGGCCCAGACGGGGCAGTTGTTGCTAAGCTGTTGCTTTAATTTTTTTTCTGCCTGGCTTGCAGGAAAGCAAACAGAACCTTTGCTTCTGAATGTCTTTTTCAAATACTTGTTTTGTCATTTTGAAGGGTCATGTTTTGGAAATTTTTGAACAGTACATATGGTACTTTTTTTTTTACTGTGAGAAAATGTAGATTCATCAAAAATGAAACAAGAAAAACTCAGTTACTATAAGTTTTTGATCAAGCTGCAAGTGTATTTCAAAATTTTCAGAATGAATGTGGTTGTTCTGTTTTACAACAGCTTTTTGTTTTGATATGTCAGTTATATGTTAAAAAAATAGCAAATTAAAATTAAATATTTTTAAGTTATACTAATGAAAAATAACCTCAAACTTATTTTAAAAATTATTCACCATCTTACATATTTAGGTATTAAATTATAATAATCAATTGGATTTATAAAATAATAATGAATATTCTCTGGTAATTTTCAGTCCAGGCTTCTGTTTATGGGTATTAGATATTCTTACGACTTTATCAGTTTAGAGAGCTATCTATTATTAAAACTTAGACAGATATTTATAATTGAATTCAAACAATCTATTTTTATTTCACTTATTAAGATCAGTTTCTGAAAGCATTTGTCATGAGGTAAAACGTTTCCTCATTTTCTCATGTCATTTTTGCAATTCACTCAGAATCTTTTTCAAATTTTCCATATCTATTTTGAAGTACAGATCTCAAAACTGAGTTAAGTGACCTCATCAGTACTCTAAATGTATGATATTACAAAAAATATCTCTAAATTGTTAATACATTGTCTGTAAATGAGATTTGGTATTACAAGTACTTTTAAAATGCAAAAGAGCATGTATGTATGCAAAACATCTTGGTTAACAATTCACAAATAATACTGATAGTGACAAAATCACACATATAGGACCTCTTAACTGGAGAACAAAATCCCTTAAACTGCTTATGGATGTGAAGAACTTATTTTGTCTGTTAGGTAACGTGTAAGTCAAGGAGCAGTTAAAAATATGATAACTCTGGTATTTGCAGGCATTCCATATTGTGGGGTACAGTTTAAATATCAGTAGAGGTTTAAGCTAATGCTAAGATTGGGTAGTTCTTTACTTTGAATGATCCTGATTGCGTGCATTAAGTAGAGTTATTGCTTTAGATCACTGGTGATCAGTTGTAAGATATATCTGTGCATACACAATGCAGTTCAGGAACAACTTTAATCAAAAGTCCTAGGAGTGAAAACATAGATGGGTGTCAAAAAATGTGGCTATTCTCAAATTAACCACAAAGTCAAAGTTAGAGATGGCCTTGCTGCCCGTGGGCAGAGACACAGTATGAGTGGTGGAAACCACTGACAACCCTGACTGAAAATCAGAAGACTGTATTGTGATTGGAAGAGACAGAGAAAAACAAACACATAGTTTCTCCTGCAGCTTTGCCAGTTGGCAAAGGTATGAATTTTAAAACTTATCTTAAAAATTTTGACCTATCAGCCTGCCATGCTACCTTACTAACCCACTTCAAAAATCTTTTCATTGGTTTAGATCCTGAGAATTACATACCTTTATGAAATATTTTTCCTCTTTACCGGTATAGCAGTGACAAATCTATGGTGGAATAAGCTTTTCTTGCACTTAATGTTTTTGCTCAGTGAGATGCTTCACAAGAGGTGAGCCTTATTTGCCTAATACTTAGGTTTACATGAACACATGCATAACATCCTCAGTGTTGTTTGTATTTCCTCCATGGTTCAGTTGAAAATCTTTGAGAGTTGTTGCAGAAAATGATGATATTTAGTGAGCTTCTTCAAAACATCTGGATCCATAAATATTTTATCAATGGACCAGAATTTTTCAGTTGCAATTCATGGTTATATTTATGCTTAAACTGCCTACTGTGAGGATAAGGTTGCCATACCTTATCAGCAGAGAACTGAGTATGCAGCTTTGTTATTCTGTGGATGTCACTACTTTGAATTGGCTGAACTACCATTTTATCACAAAATCATAGAGTCACAGAATGGTTGAAGTCAGAAGGGACCTCTCGAGGTCATCTTGTCCAAACCTTTCCTGCTCAAGCAGGGTCACCCAGACCTTATTACTCATGACCATGTGCAAGTGGCTTTTGCGTATCTCCAAGGCTAGAGTTTCCACAACCTGTGCCAGTGGTCACCCTCACAGTGAAACAGTCTTTCCTGTTCAGACAGTCTCTTCTGTTTCAGTTTGTGCCTGTTGCTTCTGGTCATGTCACTGGACCCCTTGGGAAAGAGGTTCCCTTCAGATATTTGTATACATTGATGACATCCCTTATGAATCTTTAGTTCTCAAGTTGAGTAGTCTCAGCTCTCTCAGCCTTTCCTCCAGTCCGTTCATCATCTTTGTGGCCCAACATTGGACTCTTCAGTGTGTTCATATCTCTTTTCTACCCAGAACTGAACTGGGTCTCACCAGTGCCGAGTAGGGGGGAAGCCTTGGTTGCTGTCAGTACTTCTAATGCAGTCTAGGACACCACTTGCCTTATTTGCCACAAGGACACTTCATCGGCTTGTGTTTAACGTGCTGTCCATCAGGACTTCCATGTCCTTTTCTGCAATGCCAGTTTGCAACCAATTGTTCTCTGATGAACACTGATTCATGGGATTATTCCTCCCCGGATGCAGGACTTTGAACTTCTGGTTGTTAATTTGCGTGAAGTTTCTATCAGCCCATTTCTCCAGTCTGCTGTAGCTGCTCTCATGAGTCATGACGCAAGTATTGTATGAATCATTGACTCAGTTGAAACTGCAATATATTGCCATTCATCTATTAATTGCAGTTAAACTCTTGCTTTACCACAAGAGTTACCTGACTGCTACAGCGTTAATGAACCATAACTAAGTACAGGATTTATTTTTACTAACTGTTAAATAAACACTGAAGTCCAGTTTACCTGTTCTGGAATAGAGTCCAAGTTTAGTTTTGGTGGCTTTTAGTTTGTTTAGTTGGTTTGGTTTGGGTTTTGCTTGTTTGAGTTTGGGTTGTGGGTTGTTTTTTTTTTTAGTGTAACATGTTTCTGGGGTTAATTCCGTAGGAAAGCTGAACAAACAATATGACACAAATTGGTAAATAAGTCTTTTCTGTCTGTCTTATAGCTTCTCGAGTTACCTGACCCTTATATTGGTGTGCATCGTCTGCATTAGGAAAAGAGAACTGTATAGAATTTCCTCCCCTTTCTTTTGTGATTTCATCTTTGAACAAAATTTCTTCTTGGCCTTTTGACTGTGGTCTGCAAGGTATAACACATAAACAAGTAAGCATTCTGGCCCAGATTTCATAGCCTAACAGTAGAATCACTGTCAGTACATAGTTATGGTGTGTGATTAAGTGCCAAGTGAATAATAGTATTGTAGGGATCACAGCTGTTGAATTTTACAGAAAATGAGTCTTTGGATTTAACTCTTTCACAGTTCTTGCAGTAAGACATAAGCTTGGGAGAACTCTACTATGCAAAAGACACATCTGTCAGGGAAGTGTGTGCACATGTGTGTGTGTATGGCAGCACACTGTAGGAGGATGGGAGCTGCTGGCTAAACAATCTACTTGAAAAAAATACTCCTTACCTGAGCTGTTAGAGGTAAGCATAACAGAACATGGCACATGTGGTTTATCTGAAATTTCTTCTATCAAAGGCAACAGCCAGATTTCCACACATTACCTTGGTGTAAAGTTGTCCTCAGAGTAGCAAATTTCTGTTAATTTGTTAAAGAATAAATATTTATTCTTACACAATTTTACTGTAAAGTTGATATAGTCATCTCAGCAAATGGTGATAAATGGCAAAGCTGAAGTATGGCTAGCCAATTCTAAATATGTGTCCTGGATAAAAGAAAGAACTGGAGACTGGGTTCTTACTTTTTGCAAAAGTAAATTGAAAACTCTTACTGATAATGTATGGGCATGAGCCAAACTGAGATGTCCAAAGGAATTATAAGCCTTGCTTTAAAGTAATTTTTTTTTTCTTTGAAGTTTCAATAGACAGTTTTTAACCAATCCTACTTGGATACCTTAAGAGATGCTATAGCTTTGCACTCAAATATTTCAATTTTTTGTTTAAGTTCTGTTCTGTGAAAAATGGGCATGTACTAAAATTGGTCATTCACTCTCACTTGAATTCTTTCTTATCAAGGGCAGGGGGGTGTGGGGTGGGGGAAGGGTGGGGTAGGGCGGAGAGGGTGTAATACATACATTCATAATGGGGAAATAACTTGAATTGTATACTATGCTACTATGTCTTACTGCTGTCATTTTGATAACAATGTTAAGAGTGATATCATCACCAAGACTATTTAGAAGAACTGAGAAATACCAGAATTGTAACAACTACGGGAGGGTCTCTCAAAGCAGGGAAAGGAAACTCAGCATTGTTTTCGCATATCCTACCAATGGACACAGTTGTAGTATATAATTTCCCACATTTTTCTATCTATCTGTATCACTCCATTGTGGAAAATACATTATTTGTAGTATGAGGTATGAGACTGACAGAGAAAGAGATTCTTATGCACAATTTTATGTTGTGCTTGTATCTGACCTATGCATAGGTCGGATAATGGATTAAAAAAAAAACCCTGAACTTAAGTGAAGGTTAAATCACATGCCTTTCAGACCAATAAGCAGAGGGACAACATCTGTTGTGACAGTGCTTAGACTCCAGGACTGAATCTTTACATTAATTTGCAATATAATACATAGTTCTATCATCTGTTCAGTGTACCTAATAAATGGAAATCAGTGAACTGATATTGCGATACCTTCACATTGGACAAATGATCTCACATTCTTCAAGAAAAAATAAGAAATGAATTAGTGTGTAAGGGTGTTGTTTCTATTTTGTCTACAGTTAAGATCAACAATTGAAATCTTGTCTCTGTTTCATCTTTTGCTAGTCCAAAATCCTGCTGAAAGGACCGCTGGGATCTACATTTGTGTGTTTTCAAGTTGGACTACGTGTATAAGTTAATTATTTTTAAAAAATGTATATATATATTAAAAACAGCTATTAAAGCCCTCTAAACTTGAGACAGGCCCAAATGTAAGTGGATGGAAATGTGGAGAACAACTTACTTCTCCTTCATATGAGTGGTAGCAAGTCAATTTAAACAAAAGTATATAGTGCGAAGTGAGAGAAACTTGTTTTCAGAACTGCTGCTTGAACTATCTCTAGCACAGAGCAATCAGAAGAATTAAAGTCTCAGAGGGCATATAATTCTTAGTGAACCTAGAGAAGTATTTGTTGGCAAAGTATTTGTCTCACTATGGAAAACAATATTCCTCCTCTGTGGCTGGCTGATGAGTGTTATTCTCCAAGTAAGTTAAAGGACAAGGTGGCATGCTCACTTATCAGCTTCAGTTCTTTTCTCATGTAGGAAAATTTCCAGTTGTTTAATTAAAGATGCTAAGATTATCTTAATTAAATTATGTACAAAATCTGACAATGAATGTGTATTTCATGAGAGCAGAGAAGATTGCTTATTGATATGAAAACTTATTTTAAATGAGATTAAATGAGAGCACAGTAGTATGTGAAGTGACACACTGCTCTCAAAAGGGGTTTGCCACTGAATAATAAACCCCATATAGGTGTGGTCATTTTGGACTATATAGGCACAATGGAAATCACCAGACAGCATTATTCATACTTGGATGTAACATGACGCTTATATAAATATATGTTTAATACACAATAGTAAAGAAAAAACATACAGCAACATTTCAGTCAATCATTTGCCAATTTTTTGTTTTAAGTCATTTCTTTGTTTTGCCACCTTCATATCTCTTCTCTGACAATAAGTGTCCAGAAAGACTGAGATACAAACATTGATTTATGGAAGTTCTTTTATATACAAAAACCTACAGTGCTTTTTAAAAATATCTTCTTTCCACAGGTAGTTCAAAGTATTTCAACTGATTTGTCTGAAAGTTGCATTCCTACATACAGCATTATACAATAACTTTAAATGGCAAAAATAAACAATATTAATTCTTACCTTCATAAAGAAAGAAATTGATTATATGTTGCGTAACTGCAAGTATAAAGTACTCACCTTTCCAGTGAAGTTCTGCTCTTTGTGTCTTGACACTTTGTTCCTTACATATCAAAAAATTGCCCTGAAAAGATATTTGATTCTTGATGAAAAAAGCTATTTTTTTACATTTACACTTAATAACCGTAAATTTAACTAAAATTTTGCATGGATGAAAATGTTTAAGGCTATGGGTTAATACCATGTGGTTTCACAGGATAATGAGTTCAGCAAATGCTTGATGAGGAAATGAAGAGTTAGGTATATGAGCACATAACTTCAACTCTGTTTTCTTGGAACTGGCAGAAGCCACTGGAAATTATCTGTAAGTGCTCCTGTTGCATTCATTATGTTCTTCTTGTGTCCTCCTTCTGTAACTATGTTTTTCCAAAGTGAGGAACATGCTGTGGTGCAATTTGTAGTCCCAGCTTGGAAGCCCTTTGTACTTTCTGTTGGCCAACAGTTGCAAAGTATTCTTGTAGGATATGCCTCTACATCCTCATACTGCCTGACCACTCTGTGTCCAGGCAAACATACAAATTGTTCTCAATAAGTCAATAAGCCTTAGCAGTATATTCTCTCAAAACAGTGTGTAACATTTTAATGTACCTACCTTTCTCACATCAGGCAGAAATAGGAATGTCACAAACATAAAACCTTGTGGCAATCCCATATTTGTGTGTGTGTGCCTGCTTTTGCAGGTTTTTTTAAGCAATACTATTTTTATGGAGAAAGTCTTGTTAGATTGTGACATCATACCCTGCTGATAGATTTGGTTTGGAAGGCACATGGAATAATGAAAGAGAGAAGCTTTTTTGGTGATATAAGTTGATCTGAAATAAATGACTCTCCTCTTCCTCAATTTTGAGAATTTTCAAAAGGTATGAACAGTTTGAAATACTTGGCACATTCTCCTTAGTACAACTGAAGATATTTTTCATTTCATAAATAAAAATGTCCTAAAGTGAAGCAGAAAATATTTTCAGGGAGCTAGCTCATAGAGTCATAGAGTCATAGAATGGTTTGTGTTGGAAGGAACGTTCAAGATTGTCATCATTATCAAGTTCCAACCCCCCTGCCATGGGCAGGGACACCTCCCACTAGACCAGGTTTCTCAAAGCCCCATCCAGCCTGATGACTGAGAAAGCACAATTTGAAATGGAATCTCTGGGAAAGGTGGATGCCTTTATTCATCACAGGCTCTGTTCTCTTTCTTCTGACCTCTCCCTTCCTGTATTCCTAACTCAAAACTTTGTACCCCTAACTGTACATAAAGATGTCCCTTAAAACTCCTTGGCGCTGTGTGCTTGAGGTGTGTATCTATCCTAGTATTTCTTGGCTCTCAATTCAAACAGAGGAGTGGTGTTCTCTGTGTGTTTTCTCTGATGGTTGACAGGAAAAATACGTTACATGCAGCCAAGTACATGTAGAAGGAAAAAGTGGAGGAGTTCAGGAAAGCTCAACTCCTTTTGTCTTTGCTCCCAATAATTACAAGGAGTAAGTTGGGATGAGTAAAAAGGAGGAGAGCAGGAGTAAAAAAGGGCAAGAAAGCCACATCTGTAAAGGCAGACACTTTTCAAAACCAGAGCTTCTGTGTTTAAACTTATAGATGCAGAAGAAAATCGGTGAGGAGAAGGGCACCTAGTATGGTGGTAAATTTCTGCTGTAATTATAAAATGGGTTGAAACATGTTCATGTCACTCTGTGTTGGAGGCTTTTGAGGGAGTATATCTTTTGGCTATCCTGTGCACGTGAATTAGTTTGTGATGCTGGCACTTGACTGAAGGAAGATTTGACTTTGTTGTTACAGCTTTTGGTGTTATTCTTCCCAATGAGAATTAAATGCCCAGCACTATAAGATAACTGTGAAATGAAGCATGCAGATACAGAAAAATTACCGGTGGCACACACACAAAAAAATAATTAAAAAAACCTGTTAGAACCTATAAACCACTAAGAAAGGCAGTGGCAACATATTTTGGTTTTTTGCTGGTTTATTTTTGGTGAGGAGATGTGGGGAGTTGTCGATTGTATCTGTGCTCATTACTCTGATAGGCTGATGAAGTTGATAAAATCATGAATGGAGTAGAGAAAACACGAACAGAGAAGAGTTGATTACTATCCCTTCCACTCCAAGAATGGGAAATCCTCAAATTATATCAACAGATGTTAAATTAAAATGAAAAAAAGGACCATCTTTCTTCAAAATATGCACCATTGAGGCACAGGAAGGCAGAGATTCAATGAGCTGAGATCACAACTGTGGTAAAAATAGGCTTATATTTGCTCTGTTCTTACACTCTCTCTTAAGTGACTGCTTTGGCCATGGTGGAGGTGGGGAACTGCTAGACAGTTTCATTGAAATCAAGGAAATTTCTCAATCTGAAAAGTATTAATTTCTATTTAGAGAAAAAAAATGTCCAAACAACTCCCTTCCTGATCGATCAATTTTAAATTAGTGTAATCATATCAAGAGAACGTTTCCCATAGTACTACTGGTATTGCCTGGCTGAGCCTTGTATGAATACTCTAAAATTATCATTTTAGTTTGTACACAGCAACTGTTTTTGAATTCAGTTAAGAATGACTAAGAAGAAAACTCATTTAGCTGAAACATTAGTCTTTATCGAAGTTGACTATATCTGAATTTTTAAAGAACAAATTGTATACATATACTGATCTGTATAGAAATAAATGTGAAAAACCCAACAACCCAAGTAAACCCAAAACAGGTTTACCTGTATATCTATAGTATTTGTGGTGTTTTGTCATTATGAATAAGTGAGGGAAGAATGCTTATATTTCATAAGATTTTGTAAGAAAAGCTCCAGCAGGAAAAATAACAGATGTAACTGCCAGTCTTAAGTTTCTAGCAAATTACCCTACCAGTCCCATGTGAAATTTGTAATTGAAAATTTCTGTTGTGCTAAAATTTAATGGGGGTGACTGTGTTTTAGCTGTCTGAAATATTTCCTTGTCTTGGAATCAAAAGTTTTTAATTTTTATTTTACATTTCTTTACTCTTCCTTCTATTTTGCAGATCACAATTTAAAATATCTCTTTCAATGGGATTTTATCCATGTCCTGCTCTTACTCTAGATATAGAATCATAAAATCATTTGAGTTGGAAAGGACCTTGAAGATCATTGAGTTCCAGCCCCTCTGCCATGGGCAGGGACACCTCCCACTAGAGCAGGTTGCTCAAAGCCCCATCCAGCCTGGCCTTGAACACCTCCAGGGATGGGGCACCCATGACCTCCCTGGACAACCTGTTCCAGTGCCGCACCACCCTCACTGTAAAGAATCTCCCCTCTTCCAATTTAAAACCATTGCCCCTTGTGCTGTCACTACACTTCCTCATAAACAGTCCCTCTCCTGCTCTTCTGTAGGCTTCCTTCAGATATTGATAGGCTGCAATAATGTCTCCCCGGAGCCTTCTCTCCTCCAGGCTGAACAGCCCCAGCTCTCTCAACCTGCACTCATAGGAGAGGTGCTCCATCCCTCTGATCATCCTTGTGGTCCTCCTCTGGACCTGTTCCATGTCCTTCCTGTGTTGAGGACTCCAAAGCTGGACACAGTACTCCAGGTGGAGTCTCACAAGAACAGAGTAGAGGGGCAGAATCACCTCCTGATACCTGCTGGCCACACTTGTCTTGATGCAGCCCAGGACATGGTTGTCTCTCTGTGCTGCCAGTGCACATTGCCGGCTCATGTTGAGCTTCTCATCCACCAACACCCCCAAGTCCTTCTCCTCAGGGCTGCTTTCCAGCCATTCTCCGCCCAGTCTGTATTTGTGCCTGGAATTGCCACATCCCAGGTACAGGACCCCACACTTGGCTTGGTTGAACTTCAATGCAATTTGCACTAGCCCACCTCTCCAGCCTGTCCAGGTCTCTCTGGATGGCATTCCTTCCCTCCAGCATGTCAACTGCACCACTGAGCTTAGTGTCATCAGCAAACTTGCTGAGGGGTGCACTTTATCCAATGACCATGTCACTGACAAAGATGTTAAATAGTACTGGTCCCAGTACCGACCCCTGAGGAACATTGCTTATTACCGGCTGCCACTTTGACATTGAGCTGTTGACTGCAACCCTTTGAGTATAAAGTACTCTCGTGAGTATAAAGTTCCCCCTTGCATTTCTATATTAGTGTCAAATACAATTAAACGTAGCGAGAAACCTACCTGAAAGAATTTGGCTTGCAAGCTCTACACTACATTAACCTCAAGGAAACAGTTGTCTAAATGGCATAATCCCAGTGTTAGCAAAGCTTATGCATTCTTGGCAGAAATAGAGGGAGGGGAAAGAAAGATATCTCACTGCTCAGCTGTCTGAATCTCTTGATATTCTAAATCTCTCTCCTATCCTGCCTGTACATTCCACCATGGAAATCTTCTTAAGTAGCTAAATACCTAGATTAGGAGTTTGTGCAGCGACTGCAGGCCTGCTTGTAAATCTCTGTCTGACATTTGAGCCCATTTACACTGCTGTTTCAGTGCTGACTATTCATTTACAATTTTATTCACTGCTATTGAAAAAGATACCATGTGTCTGCTACTGTTTCTGGAATACATAAAGAATTGTGCAGAAATTGTGCACAAGCCTGCAGAAACCCAAGATTTCCTTGGGTTATGCAGGCTTCCGGACTCCCCCGCGTACATGTAGAGAAAATGCCTCTCCCCCAATCTCTTTGTCATAAGCTCCGTGATTTCAACGTGGATCCTGAGTGGTTTCAACTGGTGTTAAAGAAATTATTAAAAGTGTAACTCTGAAAGATTAATATGGAGGTACAATTAACAAGAGGAACAGTTAAAGCTGATACTTCAAATGTGCATAACTCATGGGTAGAGAGACGTACCAGTGGCTGTTCAGCTGATCTCTCCTTACACTTGAAAATAGTTGATATTAAAAGTTCACAAAAACAGGAGGTACAGTTTCAGTTCAAAGATGATTTTTTTGTGTCTTTGTCTAGTAAATTGTTCAAGTGGCTCTATGACCTTCAATGCTTAGATGCCTGCTGTAAAATGTAAAAAAGTCCATTTCTTATCACCATCTCTACAATGTATTTGGTTTAGTGGTGTATCTCAATGACACTTAATTGCTAGTAACGAAGACTTTGTATGCTTTGTTGCTGCTTTCAGTAACATTTGTGCAGTGTTGCTACTTGGAATGTCATTATTTGTCAAAAAAATTGGGTTTTTTCCAGGATATGAAAGAAGGAAGACCCTATTTCCTTTCCATCTTATCAAGCCAATGGGAGCAGACAGTAGTAAACAGACTCTTGTTTTGTTAGCTCAGAAGAGCTGAAAAGCATCAACTACATATTGATTTGTCCAGAAGGGAATATCATACTTTGCTCTACTGTACTGTACTGAAGTACAGGGTTAATGTCTGATGTGTGGTAGAGAATATTTTAATAGGAAGCTTTTCAATGGAGGTATTACTGTAGAACTGATGGGCCAAATCCTTAAAGATTACTTGTTGTTTCCACAGTTTTAATATCGCTGTAGAGCCTGGCAGGATGTCATGTTAGTATTAACTAGCTCTAAGGATTTATTTTAGCATCATTTGTACCTGAGTACTGCTTTACAATTAATTTTTTGTTGTAATTTACTCATAGAAAGGGAAAAATCTCTGCAGACTGTGTGCTGTAGTCATCAGTATCTTTTGACATAGTATACTTGTTTGTACACTTGCCTGGTTATTTTACCTAGATTGCCTGTGCTTTTATCCCAACATAAATTCAGGAGTATGAGTGATTTTAATTTGGTTCATCTTTTATAAGCCTAAACTTAAATTTTACCTTGGGAAATACATGCTAATATTTTTAATTAAAATTGTTTTAATATCTTGAAAAGGTTCTTAGCTTCTTAGAGAAAAGATACTTTGGAATACTTTTCAGTATGTGCCTGTGTTTAAAAGCTGTTTTGCTGAAAAGCTTGGCTGTCACATAACACAAACTTCTATTTTACAACATGCCTCTTGCTGTTAGGCGGATTGTTTGGCCGTTGTAAACCTCTTTTGTCAAATGGGTGTTCTGAGTGTGAGCCAGGCTCTAGTCTAATTTCCAACCAGGTTCTGAAAGGGAAAACCAAACTATTCATATACACTTATGGTATCTCCTGGGTTTTGGCTTTTGGCGTGGGGTTTTTTTTTGTTGTTATTTTTTTCCAATTTTTTTTGTTTTTTAAAAATAAAATTAGATAAGTATTTTGCACAATCACAACACTCATGGTCAGCATCTGGAAAAATACCATTTTCCATTGTATGCTAGGCAAACCATTGAATAAATGGAGGTAACTATATAGATCTCCATGTTCTTGGGACTGTGCGTCTGGATACAAAACTTTACTTTCTTAAAAACAAAGAGAAATGAGGAGAAAACTGAATTGGCTGACACATTCTTTTCAAGAGGCAGATCTGTGGTTCCTCATTCATTGCAGACAACTTAACTCATCACAAGCCAATCTCAAGACTCTCCATGGGTTTACAAGCCCTTTGTGAATTTGTTGCTTTTAAGAAATTTCAGATGAGGTTTTGGATGATAACTGAGTGTGATTTGTTTGGTGATGCTGTTATGCTACCACATATTATATCATTTTTATTGAAAAAAGCACCCTTCTTGGGGAATAATAATTTTGGTGTGATTCTAAAAATTTAGCTGGAAGATTTACACTATTATTCTTGTTCATTTGTAGTGAAGTTGAATGCTCTTATTCAGCGTACACAAAATCAGGTAATTTAACTCAGTGATTCTTGATCAGTACCAATGCAGTAATATTTGTCCTCTGGGGACAATTGCCATATATAGACTACTTCCATCTGCCCTTCTTGTGCATGGGAGGGATCATACTGCTTTCTTTTATTATTTCCTGTACTTCCAGGCCCTCTCTCTCTTTAGCAGTTAGAAGAAGCTATGTGTTGCTCTAGGGAGACTTGCATTAAGGGCTGGTGGCCTTTCAATGAAATTAGCTTCTAAAAGTTATAAAGGTTGCCAGTAGTTGATGGGGGAATCCTGTGGCTCGGCTGACCTGGCTTTGATTGTCACACCTGGCTTCACAAGACAAGTGAATTATAAAAAAATTCTGTGGCAAGCACTTGCGTCAGATTAAAAATGAAATACTATTGAATGTATTTGGAGTGTCTTAATACTTTGATGATGGAGGAAGGACTATTTCAAAACAGTACTTTTCAACAGCTGGAAAAGCAACTGCATATAAAACTGACTTCCCAGTTTAACCCCCAAAAGGGAAGGTGCTGGATCATGCAGGCTGCACTCATGCTTCAATTTCCTCTTTAAGCATATTTTCTCTGCAAAAAAAGACCAGGAGCTTTCTCAGTTGTTATTTTAAGTATTATACCTCTCTGTAGAAAATAGGCCTTATTATTGCCTTTGGCAAGAAACACATTCAGCTTATCTTGTTTTTCTGCAATAATCACTATTATAAACAAAGTGATGTTTATCGATGAACTTGGTTTAATCTTAAAGCACTTGAAGCCAGTTTTCTTGTTGATTTGCATGTGTATGAGATCATCTAGTAGTGGGAGCCTGGTGCTCCCACTTTTATTTCTGGAGGTCAGTATCACATTTTACCCTCTGTGCATTTAAAAAGGAACTTGTTGAAGGAAAAGTGTCTTGTCTGCTATGTGCTCTAGCCAAGCAGGCTTCTGAAGATTGCAGCCAAGGGTGTATTTTCCTCCTCAGTTTCTCTAAACAATTTGGAGGGAGAGGCAGCATTCTCAGTGCTGACTTTCATGCGTGAGATGGGAGCTCCAACAAAACTGGAGTTTGCTGCAGAGAAATCATTTCACAGAATCACATAATCACAGAATCACCAAGGTTGGAAGGGACCTTTTAAGACCATCTAGATCATTTCCTAGGGTGTTGTGGAAATGACATAGTTTAACAAGCTAATAGTTCTCCCATGTTAATTTTACATGATAGGTAAATGCTAGGGCATTCTTTTCTGTTCTTTTGGAAGAGAGAATGTTTGGTTAATTTACTATAAGACAGTTTTAGTGCTCTCTGTACCACCAGAACAAGGGGGCACAAAGTCTAGTGCTGAAGTTCTCTAAGGACTGGATGGTGCTACCTTTTGTATTTTGAGCTTCAAGGCTCTAAGTTTAACTCAGATAGTTGGATCACCCCCATATATTCCCTTACTATCCTAGGAGATGTGCAGTGAACTACACATAGAATCATAGAATTGTCTGGGTTGGAAGGGCCCTTTAAGATCATCTAGTCCAACCATCAGCCTAGCCCTGATTAAAAAAAAATCACTAAACTGTATCACTAAGCACTATGCCAGCCCGTCTTTTAAACACCTCCAGGGATGGTGCCTCAACCGCTTCCCTGGGCAGCCCATTCCAATGCCTAATAACCAGTGTAAAAATAACTCAGTGTAAAAATTTTTCCAAATATCCAGTCTGAACCTCCCCTGGTGCAACTTGAGGCTGTTTCCTCTTGTCCTATCGCCTGTGACTTGGCAGATGAGACTGACTCCCACCTCTCTACAACCTCCTTTCAGGTAGTTGTAGAGAGTGGTAACGTCTGTCTTCAGCCTCCTTTTCTCTAGGATGAACAACCCCAGCTCCCTCAGCCTCTCCTCATAAGACATGTTCTCCAGAGCTCTCACAAGCTTTGTTACATTTTGCTGGACCCACTCAGCACCTCAATGTCTTTTTTCACAGAATCACAGACTATTCCTTCAGCCTATTGGTCCAGCCTGTCCAGATCCCTCTGCAAAGCCTTTCTACCCTCAAGCAGGTAAACCCCAGACTTGGTGGTGTCTGCAAATTTACTGAGGGTCCCCTCATCCAGATCATTGATAAAGATGTTAAAGCGAACTGGCCCCAATGCCAAGCCCTGTGGAACACCACTCGTGACCTGCTGCTAACTGGACTTAACTCCATTTCCCACCACGCTCTGGGCCTAGCCCTCCAGGCCATTTTTAACCCAGCAGAGAGTACTCTCATCCAAGCCATGGGTTTCTCTAGGAGGATACTGTGGCAGACTGTATCAAAGGCCTTGCTAAAGTCCAGACAACATCCATAGATTTTCTCTCATCCACCAAGCAGGTCACTTTGTCATAGAAGGAGATCAAAGTTATCAAGCAGGACCTGCCCCTCATGAACCCATGCTGACGGGGCCTGATCAATTGGGCGTCCTTCATGAGTAACATAATGGCACTCAAGATGATCTGTAATACATCTCTGCGTGTCCATTACAGTTTAGTAAAAATGCTGCAAGGATGGCCAAAACTTTGTATTCATTTTGAAGAGCAGGGGAAAAAAAGAGTTTTACGATACCATTCAGTTTCCTAGAATATTTTCTATTCCTTGACTGGTAAGCACATGTAAACTGCACGTCTGGACTAGAAAATATGGAGGTAGCACAACTATTTGGTTATTGCTCATTGAACATTTCCTGCTCTGGTGATTATCACATGTGATGTGAAGTAATCACATCTTTCTGCTTTAAACCTTTTGTAAGAGAAAGTTATCCCCAGTTATATAATAATTCTTTTGGTACTTGGCAAGGCAGTTTATCTTCTGGACCAATGTTTCTGTGACCTGTGATCATGTCCAGTTTTACCTGTATGCTTTTCTTATTTTAAGTTATTTTCTTAAAGGGCTCAAAAGTTACTTTTAAACCATCTCTCCTTTTCAGTGTTGTTGCAGTGGTTGCCATTTAAAGGTCAAATTTCACTATTAGTTAACATTTACAGTGTTTGCAATTATCCAGGTTTAGAATAGGAAGTTAGTTCAGTTTTGTATAGGAAATGCTCTAATACAGAAACTGATGCAAAAAGAATGGGGTTTGCAAGAAGGGACTTCCATATTTCAGAGAAAAAAGAGAGGGAAAAGTGAATAATTTTGAGTAAATCAAAGATTGTGTGCTTGTGGCATTGAAAAAAAAAAAAGATTAAGTGATTAGGTGACATTTGGAAATGGAATATTTGCCTAGGATACTCTGTTGCAAACAGCTATAGAGCATTACCTGTCTAATGTGAGGCTACTGAGACTCGTACAGCCTCACCACTAAGAGAGACCGACTTCCTCTAGTTCAGTTTACTTTTGAGAGTCATGAGTGTTTATGCTTTGATGAAAATATGTAATAGCTAAGAAGGACAGAACTGAGAATTATAAAATCCTCCTAATGGTACAGTTACAGCCAAACTCCTTCACCTTTATTGGTGTCAATTTTTTCCCCCAACAAGTAATCTCATCATTAGTACTGTTCAGTCTGAGTAAATAAGGGAAAACAGACCTTCAGGATCACGTTTTTTCAGACCTTGGACTTCAAAAATGGGTTTCTGTGCAGCACTATAGTTCTTATTGCACTATTGATTTGAACTTTGTTCTCTTGTTTTACTGATAAAATACCTGTAATACTCATATTGTCAAAGAACAGCCACTGTGATCCATGTTGAGTAGCTGTGGGTGTTTGGGGCAAAGATTCCTTGAAAAATTTTTATAAAATTGCTCCCAACTACTTCTCCATTTCATACTCTTGTCTTCCAAAATCTGGTGGGAGTGTGGGAGAGCATGGCCTGCTGAATATAGGTTATGTTTTCTGCAGACATTTGTGAATTCCTTGAAGTGGAAGACGGATTTAGTGGCCTGAACACTGGAGTGAGAGACAAACGATTATGCTTCTGTTCACTGTTTTACCAGTAGATTCTTGTGTACGAAAGGAAAAAAGGTGTAAAGCTGGTGAGACACTTGTGACAACACACTTGTGAAGTTGAACATTCAGGTCACTAAAATTGATCTGGTTCTTGGCAGCTTTGATTGAATGCTTGAACGTAATTTGCATGCCTTCAAATGTCTTAGCCACTCTTCAGTGAGGACATGAGAATGTTTTTGAAGTATGAAATGTGGTAAGTTTAGCTGATATTGGCTGTGAACTTAAACATATGGTCAAGCTCCTTCACTTTTTCTCAGGGGAGTTAGCAGTTCTGAGCTCATATGAAAACCAAAACAAATAAAAGAAAGGTTTTTGATTTTGTGGCTATTTACAAGCAATGAGCAGCTATATGTTCACCAGTACAACCAGAGCTGCCGATTAACAGTCAGGTTTGTTAATGTATTGGACCATGACACTGGGGAATGCAGCTTTTCATAAAGATTGTGCATTTTCATGTAAGTTACTGTTACAGTTATTTAGTATTCATTTCTTCTCATGACATTTGGAAAAGAGTTGTCTAGACAATCTTTCTCTTATCAAGAAGAAGATGGTAGAGGTTGGACATCCGCAAAATCATCTTAGGTGGAATGAACAGGAGGTCATAGAACAGGTTCAGAAGTGAGAAACTGTAAGTCTTAGACACATCTCCAAATGACATCAGACATTTGAGGGAGAGTTTCTGAAGCCCCCTGGAAGAGTTATGCAGTCTTTGTGTCTTTTCAGGTATCAAGAACACGGCCCATGTAAACTACATGCATTTTTTAAAGTAAGTTTCTCAGAGCTCTTTCTAGTATAGGCTATTTTTGCAACAGTTTGCAGATGTTCAGCTCAGGCTTCCTCTAGAGAATTGTTCACTTAGTACTCTGGAACTGATGCAAGGGAAACTTAGATCATTTTACATCGTCCCAAGTTTGTATACATAATCTTTAATAAAAGCTGAGAAAATGGAGGAGAGATGTCAGCTGGCAAACTAAAAGGTGGCTTGTTTACTAATCTATAATTTTAGGAGTGTATAGAGTTTGATTATTATTTTCATTAGGGTATTTTAAAATGAAGGAGAATACTGTTGTATTTTTTTCTGGGAAAATTAAATAAAAAGTGTAACCAATTAATTTGTCTGTTTGTAGACCGCATGGAATTTTTCTTGGAAGGCATTAATATATGTGAAGATTAAAGAATCTTTTCTTCATTGTAAAATAGCCTGAGATGAGGAAAATATAGGATCTCTGAAACCTGTTGTGGTTCTTTGCAAGAACTCCATTTTCTATCAAAGTATGTGGATAAAGGGTGTTTTGTTGATATTACAGACCCACAGAATCACAGAGTGTCTGAAATGGGAAGGGACCTTTGGAGAACAGCTCACCCAGCATCCCTGTCACCTAGAGCTGGTTGTCCAAGACCATCCCCAGATGGCTTTTGAATATCTCCAGGGAAAGAGACTCCACATTCATTCTGGGCAACCCCTCCCGTGCTCAGTCACTCTCAAAGTTAAAAGCGTCTCCTGAGTTAAGAAGGATCCTCCTGTGTTTCCGTTTGTGCCTATTACCTCTTGTCCTGTAGTTGGGGACCACTAAAAATAGCCTGGCTCCATTTCTTTGCACTGTCTCTTCAGGTATTTATGTAGATTAGTAAGAACCCAGAGTCACAGAACCACAGAACTGTAGGCCTTGGAAGGGACCTCTGGAGATCATCTAGCCCGGCCCTCCTGCCATAACCGGTTCACCTAGAGCAAGCTGGACAGGAATGCATCTAGGCAGGTTTTGAATATCCTCAGAGAAGGAGACCCCACAACCTCTTTAGGAAGCATGTTCCAGTGCTCTCTCACCCTCAAAGTAAGTAAGTTTTTCCTTATGTCCAAACAGAATTTTCCGTGTTCCAGTTTGTGACCATTACCCCTTGTCCTGTGACTGCACCCCTGTCCATCCTCTCTAGGCCTGTCCTTTAGATTTTTATAAGCATTGGGTCTGTGGTAAACAGACCCAAGCCTCTCAGCCTTTCCTTATAGGAGAGGTGCTCCACTCTCTTGATCATTTTGTAGTCCTTCTCTGGGCTCTCTCTAGTAGTTCCTTGTCTTTCT
Organism: Scolopax mira; assembly: GCA_004320125.1. Lineage (NCBI taxonomy): Eukaryota > Metazoa > Chordata > Aves > Charadriiformes > Scolopacidae > Scolopax > Scolopax mira. The sequence goes on along the minus strand of BJBW01006028.1, from coordinate 43,731 downwards.
TGAACTGTGAGCCCAGAACTAGACACAGTACTCCAGATGTGGCCTCACCAGGGCAGAGGGGGAGGATGATCTCCATTGACCTCTTGGCCATGCTGGGTTTTTTTTGATGCACCCCAGGAGACCATTGCCCTTCTTGGTCGCAAGGACACGTTGTTGACTCATGGTTAACTTGTCTACCAGGACTCCCAAATCTTTTTCCACATTGCTGTTTTCCAGCAAGTCAACCCCTAATCTGTACTGGCATGTTATGTTATTCCTCTCTAGGTGCTCAACTCCCTCTGCCCAACTCTCCAGCCTGTCCAGGTCTTGCTGTAGGGAGGCACAGACTTCTGGTGTGTCAGCCATCCCTTCCAGTTTTGTGTCATCGGCAGCCTTGATAAGAATACGCTCCATCTCCTCATCCAGGTCACTGATGAATACGTTGAACAAGGCTGGGACCAGTACTGGTCCCTGGAAACACCGCTAGTTACAAGTGTCCAGCTATACCTCATGAGTCTTCCCTTCATCGGGTTGAACAGTCCCAGCTCTCTCAGCCTTTCCTCACAGAAGTACTCAGTGGACTTCACTGGACTCTTTCCACTATGTCCATGTCTCTCTTGTACTGGACATGGGACTCTAGGAAGTCAGCCTTACCAGTGTTGAATAGATATATATCCTCTTTCATTTCCAGTAGTCATTTGACAAGATCCTTCACCACTGAGGAGTCAGGTCCATGACTAAAGAAGTCAGGTCCTTGAATAGCCAGGTGATTGGCTGAAAAATGGATAAAACAATAGCCAAATGGAATGGCTGGTTTTCACAGCATAGCAAGATCATACGTGAAATTTTTCAGGAACTCTGCAACTCTGCAAATGCAGGCAGCTCTGTAGATTTACTAAAGATCCAGAAAAGGAGTTTGTATCATTAGATAAGAAAGCATGTTGGCTATACAAAGTTATTACAAGTGCAGGCAGATATGAAGAACTGGAAAAACACTGTATGAAGTTGAAAGGCAGTACAGTAAAATAGCATTTGAGGTTAAATGTGAGATGATGTTTTAAAGGAGAGATATCTTAGGTCACAGCCTGTAATTTTATAACTGAAGGCACATCAATCAGGAGTAATAACTGAAATAAGAGGTTCTATGCAATAGAAATAGTAACACCTGGTAGCAGTCAAGAGATGCTGAAAATTATCAGGAAAAGAACAGAGAAAAAAATAGCATTACTATGACCCTTTATAAATCTGATATTCAGATTTATCCAGAGTACTGATGTAGTCAATCACAGAAAAGAAAAGAAAAGAAAAGAAAAGAAAAGAAAAGAAAAGAAAAGAAAAGAAAAGAAAAGAAAAGAAAAGAAGAAAAGAAAAGAAAAGAAAAGAAAAGAAAAGAAAAGAAAAGAAAAGAAAAGAAAAGAAAAGAAAAGAAAAAAGAAAAGAAAAGAAAAGAAAAGAAAAGAAAAAAGAGTAAAGAAGAAAAGACAAAAAAGAAAAGAACGCAGCAACTGAAAAAACTTCAGAGAAGGGTGACAAAGGTAATCAAAAGTATGGATGGCTTCCCTCAGAGGAAAAATGACTAGCAGAAATCTGTATCTGGAATACCATCAGTTAACACAGGGAAGATTTATAGAAAATGGCTGCTTCTTTTTCCAGCTGCTATAAGAACTAAGGAGCTTCAGATAAAACTAGCCCATTGCAAAGCAAAGCAAAAGAGACTGTTCTTTCTTTAAAAAGAAGGCAAGTCTTCCCATATGAAGCCTTATGTCAGTTTGGAACATATCAACTGACAAGTTTGGAACAAGAATCAATAATGGAAATCGGTCATTATGTGTCTTTACCTGTAACTTTCTACAAGGGCCATCAAAATAAAAATACTGTATGTTATACATAACTGATATAATAAATAACCACTCAGTGATCCCCAAATTTGTGTCCTATGACAACAAAATTGGTTGGACACTATATTTTAAGATGTAAAGGATTTTGTGTTGAAAATACAGATATCATTCCTTTCAGCATACTAACTAGAAACAAATGTAAACAAAAATATAATTTAAAAATTTATTTTTGCAATATCTGAGCTGAAAGAAATGAATGATCAATAAGGAAAAAACACACCAAGAACAACCCTTTTAAAAATTTAATTTAAAGTATTTCTAATTTTTGCTAGCTAGGTAACAATCACTAACATACTGGTAACTTCATTTATATCAAAATTATGATTTTGTAAGAAAAAAGGCAAGAAACAGAAAATATCAATCCCCAAGCTAGTTTTGTTCTCACAGGTTGTGCATAATTCCTTTCAGGTCACTCCTCAAATATATCAATAGCATCCATCATGTGCTTATAATCAGTCTGTGAACATGCTTTCCAACAAGTGTGCTGTGTATTGTTTCAAGTAAGCTGGGCTTACAGTAATTTGTCATGTGGAGTCTGTGTAACCTATCCTCATTCTAGTTGTCATCTGGTCACTTCTAGGCCACAAAATGAAAAGTTTAAATCTACCATCAGAATGCCATGCCAGGACAATAAATGCTGTAAGCTCAGCAGAGGGTTGCCTGTATTGAACTGAGTGTAGCTCATTCCAGGTAGTTGGTCTTCGACTAGTTATAATTACTGAACATTTATGATGTATATTCAAGGCAGAAATGATTAAAGATTGTATTGTGTGATGACTGAATTTTACTGAGGGAATGGACTAACTGAAGCATTTAGTATGAGTAGTATTCACTGGGATAAATTTTTCGATGTTAACCCTTTGCTCTAGAATACGTAATTTAAAAAAACAAACCAGTGAGGTGTCATATCAGTGCGGAGGCCTGCAGTTTTGCATTTGTTTAGCAGAGCTACACCAGACGTTCCAGAACAGACTACTTATTTAAGTGATGAGGAGACAAAAGCTAGAGTAGTCATTCACTCAAGACTTTGCCAGTTGATCAGAATAACACCATTTTTGGTTGGCAACTTGTTACCTGCTTACATAACGCACTTGGAATACCTGGAGGAAAGGGATCACCTCAATAGAACTAAATTAACTAAAATAAAGATCAACTCCTATTGTCTGGGAAAAAAAAATAAAGAAAAAAGAAGAAGTAATAAATATAGTAAAAGAAAGCAAAAATAGGATACTACAAGAAATACATAAAACTAGGAACTGAGAAAGTTGATAAAGCAAGCTAACTCACTGCCAGCAAGCACTGCTAAATCCTTGTGATTGTTTTCCCCACCTTTTTATTAATCTTGCTGGAAATTTAAAAGTAGAAAAATAACATTTTTTTCTACTTGGCTACTAGTTGCTTAGCAACAGATTTAAAGCCTATTGAAGTTCTTAAAGAGGTTCCCAGTGTCCAGTGTGAGAGTTTGATCTGTGCCTTATTTCTCAGTTTCATTTGGTCAAAAGCAGTTTAAATGCCTTTTGAGTCATGTAAAAACAGAGCCTTGATCTATCGGTGAGTTCCATGCATATTCAGAGTTTAGTCTGTGTTTGTCAAGGTTCATACGGGTTTATGTCTGCAGTAGCAGTAGCAGAATTTCTAAACTTGTTTACGTGACTTATTTAAAGCAGCTGATATGCAAAATGAAGGTGCCTGAAATAACTAAGATTATAAATTGTTAGGCTAGATCACTGTGCTCCCCTGGTTACCAGACTAGCTTGAGTGTGAATATAGCACTGAAGTTGCCCTAAGGGTAATAGATCACAGGCTTATATTTCCTAAGTCATGTAAGCAGTAAAGAAACCTTTTCTTGCTCTTCAACTTGGAATCTAGTAAGGAAAAGCCATTAAAAAAGTTAATGTAGATCCTATACCTTTACAGTTTCTCTGTCAGTTTTTGACACTTCTCATTAGTTTGCCATATGTTAAAATAATATCCTTCAAATGGCAAGAAAAAAAGAATATGTTGGGGAACAAACATCCTCTACAGTCTGACCTCTCCTGTTTCATATTTTTTTAGGTAGATTTTTTTTTTTTTGGTTAACCCTAGGGGGAATGAGCAACATAGCACCACTGCAAATTGATGGGACATGTAAGGTTGCTTTTTAGTTTCCTATGGAGTAATTTGTAATAAAGTCCTGCATAATTTTAAAGGGTTGCATAACCTATTCTATTTTAATTATTTACTCTGGTATTGTTGTAATCATTTTAAAATGGGGACTGAATAGTTTACTTAATGTTAGTCTCACATTTTATCCAGCATACATAGATATAAATACTGATTTAAATAGTATGACATGTTTTTCAGGATGTCAGATTACCTGGTTACACTTTTTGGACTTTAGAATCAACTTATCTACTAACATTATAGTCAAAGAACTTTGCAATACTTGCATCCTTGTTGGCATTGAGAAAGAAAAATCCTGTGTATAGACCTAAATTATATTGAACAGGCACAACTAGAGTCTCTGATAAATTGAACATGATACATGCTTATACTGGTCACTTGAATAAGAAGCTGAACAGAGAATTGCATTTTAATAGCTCTTTAATAATGCTCCAGTGTATCCAGTGACAGGATTCATGGCCATGATTCAAAGCTGCCACAAGGGAGGTTCAGACTTATCATTACGAAGCGTTTCTATACTGAGAGGGTGGTCAAACACTGGAACAGAATTCCTAGAGAGGTGCTTCATGCCTGTTAGTGTTTGGACATTTGTACAATGTCCTCCATAATAGGCTTTAATTTTTGGTCAGGCCTGAATGCCTCAGACAGTTGGACTTGATCATTGCAGGTTTCTTCCAGCTGACATTTCTGTTCTGTTCTGTTCTGTTCTACTCTACTCTACTCTACTCTACTCTACTCCATTCTTTAATATATATATTACATATATATACCATACACTTGCCATCAGTAATTTATTGAACAACACTTTCTATCAATGTCACCAAACCACAAATAAATGTTGAGCTAAACTTTTCCTATGGCTAATTATTTTCTGATCTTCCATTTGCAAAATGGTTGCTTGACCTGAAAAAAGAAACTCCATGGTAGTCTGTCACTTTTTAATGACAATAAAATATGGAGAATTTATATTAAATTTAACTATCATCTAAACTGTGATAAATATGAGATTTATTTGCTAAGTTGTATTTTCATTAGGATTATCATACAATCATAGAATACTATGTTGGAAGGGACCTCAAGGATTATCTGGTTCAACCTTTCTTGGCAAAAGACAAGATTGCCCAGCTGATTCAGTTTTCAGCTGAATCTTAAAAGTGTAATCCACCACTGTGTAATCCACCACTTCCCTGGGGAGCTTATTCCATTGGCTGATTGATTGTTCTCGCTGTGAAATTTTCCTCTTGTGACCAGTTGGAATCTCCCTAGGATAAACTTGTACCCATTACACTTTGCCTTTTCCATGTCATTCCTTGTAAAAAGGGAGTCTTCATCTTCTCTGTAGTCACCTTTTAAATACTGGAACATGGTGATAAGATATCCCCTAACCTTTCTTTTTTCAAGGATGAACAAACAGTCCTCTCAGCCTTTACTCATAGGGCAGGCTTCTGTGTCCTTTGATCATCTTTGTGACCCTTATCTGCACCCTCTCCAACCTGTCCATATCTTTTTTGTACAGCCAGATGAAAACAAAACACAGTATTCCAGGTATGGCCTGAAAAGCTCTGAGCTCTGAGGATGGAATAATGACTTTATGTCTGTTGGTGATGCCCTTGTTGGTGTAACCTGTCATCCTGTTGGCTTTCTTTGCCGCTGCAGCACACTGTTCACTCATCTTGTGCTTCTTGGCCGCCAGGACTTCCAGGTGGACACAGAGCAGGTCCCCAGCCAGGTAAATTCCAACATGTGTTGCACTTCTGGATTGTATTTTTCCAGGTGCAAGATCTTACATTTGTCCTTGATGAGCTTTATAAGGTTCTTGTTAGCCGACTCTTCCACCCTATCCAGGTTTTCCTGCAGTTTGGCTCTCCCTTCTGAGGAGTTCACTTTCCAGCTCAGTTTGGTATTGTCAGCAAACTTTGTCAGAGTACACTTGATTCCATTGTCCAGATCAGTTGCAAAGATATTAAACAGCATTGGGCCCAGTAGTGATCCCTGGGGGACCCATTTGTGAAAGGTAGGCAGTTTGGAAAAGAGCTATTCATCACCATTGTCTGAGTGCAACATGTCAGCCAGTTCCCCATCCACAGCACAGACCACTTGTCTAGTCTGTGATACATCAGTTTCTCTAGGAGGAGGCTGTGGGAAACTGTGTCAAAAGACTTGGAGAAATTCAGGTTAACAATGTCCCCCATTCACCCCACATCAACTGAGCAGATCACTTTGTCATAGAAGGTGATCAGTTTTGTCAGTCATGACTTGCCCTTGGTGAATCTGTGCTGGCTTTTCCTGATCACATGCCTCATTTGACTTGTGATAACTCCCGGGAAGATTTGTTCCATAACTTTCTCAGTGACTGAAGTGAGACTGATGTACCTATAATTTCCTGGATCCTCCTCTAACATCTTTTTGTACATATGGGGTGACATTAGCCTTCTTCCAGTTGTCTGGGGCATCCCCTGGTCTCCACAACTTTTCAGAGATAATCTCTAAATTATGTCATAAATTATTATTATAAAGTATTGGAGAGTGGCATTGCAATGTCAGCCAGTTCACTTAATACTCTTGTGTGAATAACGTCAGGGTCCATTGATTTGTAGGGATCAAGCTCCTATAATAGTTTACATTCCAACTTTTCCTTTACTGACTGTGGGGTAGAATGAGCATAAATAACATTATGAACTCCCTTAAAATACACCTGAGTGATGAAATCAGATGGATGTGGGATGGTGATTAGGGTAAATTGTAACATTTTGTCTCTGACAGTCTTTCCTTATTGTGCTCTGCCAGTTCTCCAGTGTGGGGTCCCTCCTGCAAGATACAGTCCATCATGACTTTCTACAATGTGGCCTTTCCCCAGGCTGCAATTCTGCAGCAGTTTACTGCTCCAGTGTGATTTACCCACAGGGTTACAGAAAACATTCTCCCTTATGGTTTTCTCTCCAAAAAGCCTTAGCAGAGATATGACTTTCTTAGAATTATGACTGCCTAAACTACAGTCTGATAATTGGCCATTTACTTTTCAGAGGAAGAGAACATGGCATATTTGAGCTTCATGACCTCCTTTTTTCACTTTCTTCTTAATGCTGTACAATCTACTGTGAAACTCCCAAAAGTTGAAGGATGACTTGAAGGTTTAATTTGTCCCAGTAACAAAAATGAGTTGCATTGCTTTCTAGGAGTGACTCATCTGGTCTTAGCATGCAACAAATTATGGTTTTAGCATATGATATCCACAACCTTTCATGATGTTAATGTCATCCAATTCCCCATCATTACCACATAAGTAAAATTACTAGATTCTTCTTACTAACTCTCTTCCTATAACTTCCAAGTTGACAATGGTTGTGTTTTGGGAAAAAAAAGTCTCTTACAAGTAATATATGCAGCTCTTTTTTGATGCAGCTAAGATAGAGATTTCACCAGGGAAAATGCTTAGTCATGCAGCCTTTGATAGGAAGTCTAAGGGGATGGGACATATAAAGATGTTCAGGACAAGTTTTAGAGCAAGAAAAACATATTTCAACTCCAAGTGTAATTTGAAATAAAATAGTCATTGAAACTTGAAGATAATAGACCTGAAAAAATTAAAGTTTTGCAGAATAAGCCCAGGATGCTTTATAAATCCTGCTGCTGTGCTAGAGGTGTGTGTTGTTAGACCAGCCCTAGAACAGAGAGAGCTGGATGCTTCTTTGAGCCCTTTACTATTTCTGAACTGCACTGATAAATTCAGCTAAGTTTGACAGTTGCATAAGGTCACTAGGTCAGGACCTAGTGAGCACAGCTTTCAACGTGTTTGGATCCCTTCTAGCAAGCAGAGAGGGCTCAGGCTTTTCCTTCATTCTGAACAGCAAATCAGTTGACTAATCCTGTGGAGTTCGGCGGGAGTGGGTTCCGTCCCGGAGCTGGTCAGGGTGCTAACATAACCCTCACCGCCTTTGACCACTTCGGCCTACCTGTGCTAATCCACCAATTTTAAGTACTGACTATTCCTATCAACAGAAAAGTGTTGTAGGAAACAAGACTTCAAAATGAAAAGAAACAACAGCCTTTTTTTTTCAGCCATGCTAGGTACAAATGTGTGCGTATGTTGTGTTCCTGCCCTCAGTGAAGACCTACTATTTTGACCGGATGCTGCTATAAAAGGTGAATGAATTAATGCTATTTGGCACAAGCATCTGTTTCCTCTTCTCTTATGTCTGGACTGCCAGATGCATATAGCAAAGTATTGTCTCCATGCTTTTCCTTGTGCTTACTACTGTGGATTCCTGGTCTTCATGTACCCTAAAATAATAGTGAAATCCATGGTGACAGAACCTTTGAAAGCAAGGTTGAGGAAGCGATAGAAGGGAGAATGCAAGAAAAGAATAACTATAAATATGAGGTCAATATTCATTCTGGAGGAGGGTCATCAATAGTTCTAAAAGACATGATTTCAGGGCTTCTAAAATAAAGGTGTTATTAGCACAATGGAAATAACAAAAGTCAGCAGTTACATGCAAACTTAGACATACAGATATGATCTTTACTACAACATAAGGAGCATTCATTATTTATTGTGCATGATTTTGCTGTGATCTTAGCTTCCAAAATAGTGGCTGAAGAGGAAATACAAAGCTTTCAGTACATTACATAGTACTGCTAGTGGTTGCAAATGTGGGCGTCCATGAATGAAATAAAAATGTCATCTTCCTGTGAGGAAGGAAAGGTGGATGATTAGGATGATTACTACCCAAAGAAGAGGCAGCATTCAGCTGATGTGCTTTCCCTTAAGATTTTGCAAAGGAAATGGAAATTCATGCTGTGAAAGGATGTGGGAAGAAAAGATGGTAAAAGTTGATCAACAGAGTATTTTCTGTCTGAATTGGGTGAGGAAAAGATGATGAAAAAAGTGGAGTATAACCTGCTGCGAAGTAAAGACAAGTGTATTCAAAAACACAGTGAGAAGAAGCATACAGCATTGACATGCGGTGATAATCAGTGGACTGAACATTAATAAAGGCATAAGAAAGAAAACATGGAGAAAGTAGCAGTGTTTTTAAAATCTTCTCTGCAACATATATATAAGGAAAATTAAGTGCCCCCAGAAAATATGTTGGGTTTTTTTTTACAGATGCCTAACCTAGCTTTCTTTTTATTTTGTAGGTTCCAGATACAGAAAATTGATATAAAAAAAATTCAGCTATTAATGAGGAAGGGAAAGCTACCAATCCATGACAAAAACCACCTACCATATTTTTGAACATCTCATTGCATTATAAATATATCATTCCAGATAAAGGTTGCATGTTTGGTGCAGTTTGCTTCCATTGCCTTTACTTTAAATATTTTTTTTACCTTCTCGTCCTCATTATGTGTTTCTCATTAAAGAAATTTAGCATAAATTAAAATGGGATTTCCCCTCAAATCACTGGCTACTTTAGATTTTTGTTTAGTAGTTCATTATTTTCCAGATGACATATATTTGATGGTAATATTTTCATTTGTAGAAGTCTATGGGACAAATCTCCTGACCTAAAATATGCTTAATTTGAGAGAGAAGTTGGCCATAACTCTGTAGCTCCCAGATTCTGATGAAGCCTTAGTGTAGCTTAAAGTACATGAGAGACCTGGTAAATTAAGAAAGCCATTCAGACTCCAAAAGTACTCAGAAGCCCTGGGAGCAACCAGCGACAACTTCAGTGTCCTTGATAATGGATTCCTGTGAACTGAATCCTGGGAGAATATGAATGTCAGCTCGCTGATCCGAGAATTGTTCGTGTTTCTTAGTGGAGAAGAACTGAAATTTGTTTGATATTTCAGGAAAATAATACTTACTTGAATTGAAACCTTACTCTCTGAAATATCTTGAATCGCAAGATTTAGAGAATACGTAAATTGTCAGGGTAGGATATAATAATTTTTATCTTCTTTTTTTCTAAAAAAAAATTGATTTATAAATTCTGGTATTTATAAATGGATTTATGAATGCTGGCTGCAGGTACTAACTTTACGCAGAATATACACAGGGCTTGAATGAGGGCAAAATTTTCATGCAATACAGGTAGTAACAGATTGTGGCATTTAGACAACAAAATTACTTCACTGGACTGTTCAAACTGTAGGACAGGACAAGTATTTATCCTGTGCATGGTGTCTTCAGGCAAAAGGATCATTCCTGCACCATTAAGTTGAACAAGCATATCAAGGACATAACGTGGAAAACCAAATTAATCTTAGTTCTGAGAAAGTAGAAGGCATGCCAGAGATTTAAACAGATCAATCAAGATTTTGTCACCAGGGTAACAACCACCTAAAGTATTTCTGGCAACAATTCCTGATTCAACCTGAACTAGAGACATTACAGTCATTATCTTTGTCCAATTAATATTTTGCTTGATGGTAGTCCATAAGATATTAATTCTAAGTTCCATATCGAGTCATAGAATGGTTGGAATTGGAAAGGATCTTAAAGATCATCTTGTTCCACCTCCCCCTGCCATGGGCAGGGACACTCCCATTAGAGCAGGTTGCTCAAAGCCTCATCCATCCAGGTGTTGAACTCCTCCAGGAATAGGGCATCCACAACTTCTCTGGGCAACCTGTTCCAGTTCCAACCTCACCACCCTCACAGTAAAGAATTTCATCCTGATATATAATCTAAATCTCTCCTTTTTCAGTTTCCCTCTCGCCTTATCACTACACTCCCTGATACACTCCCTCCCCATCTCTCCTGTAGGTCCCCTTTAGGTATTGATAGGCTGCTATAAGGTCTTCCCGGAGCCTTCTCTTCTGTAGGCTGAACAACCTCAACTCTCTCAGCCTGTCCTCATAGGACTCTAGTCCTCTGATCATCTTTGTGGCCCTTTGTAGTCCTCCGTGGCCCTTGTTCCAACAGGCACATGTCCTTCCTGTGCTGAGGATTCCAAAGCTTGATGCAGTACTCCGGGTGGGGTCTCGTAGAGCAGAGTAGAGGGGCAGAATCATTGTCCTTGACCTGCTGGCTGCACTTCTTTTTACATAGCCCAGGATACGATTGTTTTTCTGAGCTGCCAGTGCGCACTGCCAGCTGATGATGAGCTTCTCATCCATGAGTGCTCCAAAGTCCTTCTCCCCAGGGCTGCTCTCCAGACATTCTCTGCCCAACCTGTATTTGTGCCTGCGATTGCTGTGATCCGGTACAGACTAAATTTCCAAGATGTTACCCATTTCGTTTAGGAACTAACTCTCTAGTATGACCTTTATGGAATATTCTCATGAAATGACAGAATTATAGTGAATGTTTAAAGAACAACTTCTTGATGTTCAATACACTTGTCCCATCAGTAGGAATTCTATTTACAGTGGCTGAGACACAAGTATGTCAATAGTCCTAATTTAACTCTAAATAGTTTGTACACTACGTAAAAAACCTAATTGGAAATGTCTTTGCAGCTGTTTTTTTGTCAAAGATTTCTATGGAATTGCCTAATTGGGCAATCCCACCCCTGGAATGCTCACAGCAGCGTACACCAGGCAACTAAGCAGAATCAATGGGATCATCTTGTCCATACATGCTGAAAATCATCTGAACATGCTGGTGGCTCTCTGTGGATTAATCAGATATACATCATAAAGCTACCATGTTTAACATGTCAAGAACTAGGAAGGTGGGACTTCTTGGATTTAAAAAGGTTCTTGCAAGGATGAGCACAACATCAAAGGTATGTCAGGGAGACAGGTGTCTGCACCCCAGTAAGATGTTCAGAGTTGCTGAGTGATTTGTAATTTCATTTCTAGCATTTGTAGCCATGTTTGAGAGAACGAGTTAATCATGCCCAAAAATAAGACATTTTAAGTAAGTCCTTCTGATTCTGTCCACTGCTTTCTGTTACTCTCCCTTTATGAAATGTTCTCAATCTTTAGAAGCAGTTAAGAAGTCTACATCTGACTTTATTTTTTTTTATATATATATGACTGAAGTCCTATTTTATATATATATATATATGACTGAAGTCCTATTAAATATTTAACAAGTTCTACAGAAATTTCATGTAGGTGGATTATGGTGAAAGAAATTTAAAATACAGTGTATTTTATATTGTTATATGTTACACTTCCTTCATGATTTCTTGTAATAACTAGCATCACCAAGATCAACAAAAAAGTGCAGAAAGTTTGAGCATGTACTTTTTTACCTAATTCTTAGCTTTTGATAAAAGAAAAGAATATGGAAATCCTCAGAAATAAGCTATTCTATTTACTCAGATTTTCAAACTTCTTTACAGAAAACACATAGCAGTCTTAAAAAGTCAACTGTGTTTCTGATTGAGAAAAAAATTCTAACATGTATTAACAAATGTTTGCATTCTTAAAATACACAGACCCACCTTCTGAATTGTAAATGGTATGATGTGTAACTCCTTATGTAGTCAAATTAAAAAAAAAACGTTCCTTCATTAGTCAAGAAAAATGCTAAAGCAGAAGCAACCAAGGCTAATTGCACACTATGATGCTAGTGCTGGCAAATCCTTCCAGCTGAATGTTTGTTTTGGTTCTCTAGAGCATTAATATGCTATTAGTGTTTAACAATCCTTTCTTATGGTTTTCAGAAAATACTAATTATTTCTCGTAGACTAACACTATACCATTGCAGTACGTTTGTAAAACTTGTTTTGGATAGGTGTGGATTTTTTTTGTGTGTGTGTTTACAGCAGCAGCATTACTATTCTGATACAGGTGAAGAAGAGGTAGACACAGCAAGGCTCCAGAAAGCTGAAATGTGGTCCCCACCTTGCTCCCACCCCTACATTAGATGAGTTGTACTACTAATTAACTCGGCTTTCCTAGTGTGCCCAGGGTCCCAGGCAATTTCCCTGCTGCTTCATCCTTAAAAGTCTCTCTGAATTAGGTTTGTGACATGCATTACATCAATCTAGTAAAGTTATGAATAAAGAAGACCTGTGCATTGGCAAGGCGTGTGTGATTTTAAGCACTAATGTGAATTTTTCATGCCCCCAGTATTACTATTCTTAATCTTTAAACTTAATCTTAAGTTTAAAAAGCTTTCTTTTAAACAGACATGGTTTATTTCTTTCAGTACTTCAGTTGTTGACTTTGGGCCCAATAAATAAGTGAGGTGATTTAAAAAAGAGTTTGTGTCTCTTTCACTGGCAGTTTTCTATGTGAATTCAGGTGAAATTATTAATACTGAGAAATACCTGCACATCCTTTCACTTCTTGGTTAGATGTGATGCTCTGTGATAAATAGCCCTGTCTGATTCAAGCAGCTAAAAATGGAAGTACCAGTAAGTAGCATGAAGAGTTTTAGCTTTGTGGTTCAAATTCTTCTGACATAAGCTGTGGATGACAGCGTTAGTTTCCTAACACTGAGACAGACAAATTACTTTTGAGTTCCCTCAGCTGGGAAGGAAGGAAATGAAGGAAAACAGCTAATTAGTATGTAGGATGATAAGCATTAATTAAACATAAAGTGTTTATATTATGAATGTAAATTTCTGTTTATCCAATACAAAGAATTTTAGATTCTTCAAAATTGCCCAAAAACTGTAAATAACACACCAGTGAATTGAGCAGAGTAATTGTTGCTTAGGAAGAGGCTATTCAATGTGGGGGAAAAGTAATTTTTCAATTTGAATAATATATTATTAGGAGTACCCTATTAAATTTCAGGATGGAATTGTCTTTTCATGTAGAGTCTCAGAGAATTCCCCTCCATTTTTAGTCTCATTATTTGCGTCTTGTTCTTTACTGTCTTTACTGTCCTGCAATGAATCTGTGCAGTACAATTTTTCATAGGCTTAATGTTTCAGAAGCAGAGTAGGAGGTAGAGTTAGTATCCTTTCTTGAAAAAGAAAAACGCATGACAACATTAGGGGCCAATTGGATTAGAACAGTGCTGGGTACATCCACCAACACTGGACTGTCTCCTGCAGAAGCAAAAACAGATGTTGCTTCAGGAGAGTGCACAAACCTCCTTTTGATACCCTTTTACTCCTCCAACCTGTGGAAGAGGAAAGCACAGGGTGTCAGTGAACATCCCTCCTTCTCTTCAGTAGCTGCTTCTCTTCCTGCCCATGCATTCACAGAGTGATATGGGGTTGGAAGAGACCTCTGGAGATCATCTAGTCCAACCCATCTGACCCACTGACACTGCCTGCCTCTTTAGCTTAGTGGAATGAAATTCAAAAATTTTTTAGCCATCACATGACACAAGTACATGGCTGTATTTTTTTTAACCTAATCTGGTGCTTTCACCAGGTGACCTTTATGCTCATACCATGGCATCTAGTGAGGTGCAGTTTTGCATTAAGCTTACTTGCTGCCTTTGGGAATTTACAGATCCCAGTCATAGCCTTCTTCATCCTTTTCTTCTCCAAACTGAAGAACTACTCATCTTTTTAAATCTCTGCTTGCAAGGCAGCCTATCCACATCCTGGATCATTTTAGCTGCTTTTCTCTTTATGTTCTACAATTCTCTTATCTTCCCTTTGAGGTGCAAGGACTGGAATGACATACCGCACTCAAGATGTGGGCACATCAGTGTTACAGGAACAAACAGATGACTGTGTTCTCAGTGACCTTCCTGATGAACCCAAGCTTTTTCTTGGCTTCTCAGATGCCCTTGCACCCTGAGCTGATGATTTTGGAGTACTGCCAAGGTTGATCCAGAGATCTTGTTCCTGAGTTGAATCTGTTAGTTCTGCATTGTTTCTCCTCAACATGACCCTTTCACTGATGCTCACCTACCACAGCCCTTTTACGGTTCTTTGCTATGGTCATGAGTAGCATTTACTACTCTTAAAGAGCTCAGTAGCACCTGCAATCTTGGAAGTTTCACAGTTGCCTCTCCTTTCCAGGTCACTGAAAGGGAGGTGATATAAAGCTGTTCCCAGCACCAATCCATGGGTAGGAACCCTTCTCTTGGCATTTTTCCATCCTGAAAGCAACACCTAAACATGCCTTTTGCTTCCTCTTCTTTAACTGGCTCCTTTTAACCTCTTCTCCAATCCCACAGGAATGGAATTTCTTTATAACATTTCATGTGGAGCCTTGTCAAAGGCCATTTCAAAATCCAGGTAAGTTTTATCCACATGGGTATTGTAACACTTCTGCAATTCCAGAGCATTAATGAAGCAGGATTTCCCTTTACACAAGCCACACTGATGCTTTTCTTACAAGACTGTGTTAATCTGTGTGTCTATTAGGTAATCTTTTCTTTCAATCTTTTTTTGTTTTATTTTTCTCTTTTAAAGACAGATTGCCATCTTCCCATGGATGGGTGCAGTCAGGCGTACTGGTCTGTAGTTTGCAACATTCATTATGGAGAGTTTCTTGTAGATGGAAGGTATAATGGCAACCTGCCAGTCTACCAGCACAATGGCTCTTTATAATGGTAGGTTACCTACCTTGGCCAACAGTTCTGTAATTTCACATTTGAGTGCTGAAGGAACACTACAAATTCATCTCAAAGAAGCAGGAAAGCTGTCTTTTCCTTCTCAGTTTTAATGAAAAACCACTTAATCCTTTTGGTAGTATGGTGGTTTGCTACAAAGAATTGAAGGAGTCATTGTATTTCACACTTTTCCAGATTGTTTTGTTTAGTCATGCATTTGATCTGATTGACTTAAACCAAATTTCCCCAAAACTCCAAAAATCCCCTTCAAATTATGGTTTTTCATTTTCATATTAGTGTATGGACTTATTTGGTTTGCAAAGAACTACTTAAGAAGGCTTGTAAGTAAAAATATTTACAAATAAGAATTGAAACTAAGAGCTTTACACTATTATTTTTTGTGACTTTTTCATGTTACACTCAGTAGACTGTTCTTGCTAATTCATAGCATATTTGAAGATTTCAGATTCTTTACAGACATCAAATTGACGTGTAAAATTCACAAGTAAGATAAGTATTTCTTTTTTTGGATCGAGTGCATAGGAAATCTCTGTCAGAACTTGTATATCTTGACACTCAGCTGTGTGCTTTATTGTTAAAGATGTCTTTGGATAAATAATGGTTTTTGAATTTATTGGATTTGTCTAAGAAAAGAAAAATCAGTTTCAGGATAAAACCCTCCGAGTTTCACAGAGGTTAAGTCCTTTTTGGAAGAACATGTCTATGACAAGATACTGCAGGTGCTTTCCTTTCACATATCTCAAGAGGGATGTTTTAACTAGCAGACTATTTTTTTTCTCTGCAGCCCTCCTGAGTTGTTTTATAGGGGGTTCTGGAAACCTTCAAAGACTAGTATGAATCTCTGGAAATTTTGGAGGTGGGAAGTTGAGAGAGGTTAAGATGTTGATGACTGTGAGAAAATCTTCTCCCCATGGAGAGACTTCAATGTTTGTAGTGGGGCTTCCAACACCTTTCTTCCTCTACTTCATGGATTAGGGTACACCACATGTCCCCTTCCTTACACTCATGCAAATACACATGACAAATGCATCAAGTAGTTGACTATGGCTTATGCCTTAAACATGCTTTTTAGCTTTAAAATCACAAATTTTTATGCACTGAAGGAGACTTGGCAAGGCTAAAGATGGATGATAACTAGGTCTGACAAGTATCTGAAGGCTCTTAGCTAAAATGACCACAAAACTTTTAAAAGGTTATGAATAGCTTGAAGGAACACTAGGACGAGGTTGAAGGAACTCTGTTCCCAGTATGCAAGCTAACATATTCCTCCTATTAGCATGAGAAAAAATTAGCTCTCCTGTGGGTTTTCTAGCACACTTTTGGATTCTTGGATAAATGAATACAAGTTTTCAACCTTTTACTTTGCAGTAACCTGTGAATTTCTCTTTCTGTCTGATCTTGCAGCTGCTCAGGTACTTGCACACTGCAAATTCATGCTCTAGGGTGATCCTTGTAGTAGCTCATCTGCTACAACTTCCTCACTGGAGCTGGTGCTGCCTCCCACCAGGATAGTCTAGTCAAGATACTTTTGGGCCACCAACAGAATAGGGAGTTGCCAAAATAAATGTTTTTCAGCAAGATTTCACACTCATGCCTGATGAAATAGACATTTTTCTAGCTGTTGCTTTAGAGCTTAGATTTTCTTCAAGGTTTGTAATGAAAATATTTCATGACCTGTTGACATATTCATATGGTGATTTTCAAAAAAGAGATTTCATTTACAAAATGGTCTTGGCAACGACCTGGAATATCTGGGAAGTTGAACAAGACTGTTGACAGGCAAAATTAGGGCTGAATCATAACTGACATTAGCTGTGCAGCCGAGCCATTTTAAAAGCTGACCAATAGGGTTTGCTCTGGTGTTTTTGAGAGTACAAAAGTGAGAGGGTAATCAGTGCATTCTCACAGTGGTCACTGTGGTTGTGGAAATAGTTATATGAATGGCAGGTTTTGACAGAATTCCCTAGCTCTTAACTCCTGTGGCTGTGCAAACTACAAGAATGGTACAGAGAAAACACTTTGCTTTTAAGAAAAAACTCATGGTGAGAAAAATTTTTTTCATTGCAAGTAAAACAATAAATAAAACAAAATCTTTAGGTTCCTCTCTTCTGTATATTTTTCCTTTGTATATTACATTTGTTTTCTTATCACAATGGAGCAATTCCAAATTTTGTCTTGTTGTCCAAACTCACAAGTGCATCAGGAGCTGATGATTAATTTCTGCTGGTTCTAAAGCTTACAAATACCCCAGTATTTGTAATGTAATCTTCATATTTATTCAAGAAATGAGCACATTGGTTTATGTAGAATTGAACTGTAAATTTACGCTTCATGTGTAGAGGGTCATGCTTTTGTGTCATGCAGAGTACCTTATAAATTCTGAGGATTTAATTATAGTTGCAGTCATCCAACATCATATCAATCGAGCCCTTATCTTTTAAGAGGCACATCATTCACTGCAAGAGCGTGAACAATGTTCTTTATAATAGTGAAAACAATAGTTCAGCCTTTTAAACAGTATCACTCTCAGAGAAACAATGCATATTCCATGCAAAAGGTTGTAATGTGAAACTTAGGAATCTATAGATGAATATGATCCTAATCATTGCAGTGATTACTTTTCTATATTGGAATATTTCTCAGAATGATCCCCACCTTTCTCATCCCTCTGTGATGTAAAGTTGAAAACACAGATGACTTTTAAATGACTGTTCAGGACAAAAGTGTTTATCTAATAGAGTATGATTTTAATTGTTCTAAAATTTAATATAGCTTGTAAATTGATTTTACTGAGTCAGCGCAAAATAGAGAGTCATGTCTGTGGCAAACATGGAATTTACAAATTGTATCTAATGTAACTGAGCAACTGCTAGGCCTAAAATCTGAATAATTCCTTCAGATACTACAGTGACACTTTGTTAGTACCACCAGGATAACTGAGGACAGCTGTAAAGTAGACTTGATAGAAATGGTACAGTTTATAGAAATGGATAGCAGTTTCATGTACTAAATGCCTGTCGTGGTTTGGGCTGGACTGGCCACTGAGATGAATGACAGATACATATGCATACACATGCACAGAAATTAAATGATAGCCATCTATTTTAGTTTTCTGTTGAAGTTTCAAATTTGCAAAAGTAAGATTTCCTAACTGAAAACATAATTCTGTACTCTGTCAAAGTTCATTTTACCTCACTACATGTAATACTTCTGATAAATAAAACCAAAATATTGGGGTTTGCGTTTTATAAAGGGTAAGAACAAAAAACATTTGGCATAGTAAGTGTAAGCTTATACAAGAAATGCCAGCCATCTTTTACATCATCAACACATTTCAAAAAGCAGAGTAAGCCATTTATTTATAAGTTCTGGACCACCTCAGAAAAAAAAAAAAAAAGCTGGCAAATAAATAAAGTAGTATTTAGCAGAGAACCTTTTCTACGCATAGATGTAGAGCTTCACTGCTTAACATTTTATTGCTGTGTTTTGTGGTACCAGCACTTGCCCAAATCTTCTAAACAATATGCTGTGAAGAAAAGGTTTGTAGTAAGATTTTCCACTAGTGAAGCATACTATATGTATAATGATTTGCTAAAAAAAACAAAATGGGAAAAAAAATAAGTGGTGAGATGGATAGGATGGGTTAAAAAAAAACCTGTAATGAACTATAAAAAACATACTTTTCAACTTTCTTTCAAACACAGAGCACCAGTGGGAGTAGAAATATGGAAACTGCTGATTATTTGGAGACTGTTCCTAGTCCTAGGTCTAGTATTATCAATGTTAAAAGTTGAACAAGTTTTAAATTTTGAGGACTAAAATAATTTTGGCAAGTATAATTCGTGCTTTTTACTTCCTTAGTATATTTGCAACCATATTTTGATACTACCACAGGTCACAAGTTTAAAAGTGTTACTTTCTTACTACATAAAGTGAGAAATTTCCTAAAAATGAGTATGTTGAATAAAAACGACATGTACTCATTGGTCTGCATTCTATCATCTGCTCTAAATTAAAGACAGTGAGATTGGGTAGAAAAATAGCCTTTCATTTCATAAGTTAATTTTTGCTAAAAGCCAAAAATTAATATAATCACAAGACATAGTACTGAATATGTGAAAATTCTTTGGATATAAGTTGAAATATTCTGGTATTTTTAAAATTATTTCTTTTCACAAGCAGAAATTTGAGGAAAAATTTGCTTTGCACTGTTCCAAATAACAACTGGTTAGGGAAAGATTAGTCTGGAGAACTTTTTTTAACTGAGGGTTTTTTGCAGGTTTGGGTTTGACAAAGTTTTATACTTTTTAATTTGAATTAAAAATATATACGTTGTTAGCGCTAGTCATTACTCAGGGATGACATTACAATATGTCTTACCTCACCTTTAGAAAGCAGTTTCTCATAGCTGCTGATCATATGTTGTAATTCACTTAACTTAATTTTATGATTCTTTGAACAAGCAGAATGTCTTAATCCAGGGTTATGTATGCTGCAAAATAAGACTTACAATGCTTACAGTAATTATGACCTGCCTTCACTGAACTGGGTAGCATAAAGGCAGAGGTAAAGACAGTCTGTTAATGAATTTATTTTTTTTTTATTTCTTAGACTGTGATGACATAGATTATGGCTTGTCCATGGTAACAAAGCACTATGGTAAATAAAGAATGTAATGCAGTAACTAGCCTCCCAAGGTATGGTATGAATTTTCCTATTGTTTAGATTAAGCACAATAATATTTCTTGCACTCACATCTTTTTTTAAACAGAGGACATTATGCTTTACTTTAGTTAAAGCCATTTCAGAGTTAGAGAAGTTATTTCAAGAAATATTTAATCTTCAATTAATTCAATATTCAGGTTAATTTAGCAAATAAAATCTTGTATTCTCCCTTGACTGAGTTTTTATTCTGTGTAATAAAATGCAGTCTATCATTCCTATAGAACAACATAGTGAGTCAGTCACAAGAGAAATAAAAGTGTGCTGTGAAAAATCTTGGACAATTTTTGTCAAGTCCATACAAAAAAACCCATGAGTTATTCAAACTCAGCTTTACAGGATGCAATGATCTGAATTTAACAGTTTGGATCTTTTTCACACTTGTAAATTTCTTAGAGCAAGATCAATTTCTTCGTTTTGTTTTGTGTGCTACATAACGGTTCAAAGACACTGAAGATTATCACCACATAAACAGTAAATTGCCACCAAAATTTCAGATAAATAAGATATTTATTTATAAATCACTGAGCAGAGGGAAATTTCCCTACACAGTTTTGCATTTGGTGAAAGAGTTAGTCCTGGCCAAAATGACACAGCCATCTCCAACAGTAGTAGTATTAGAAAGAATAATTTTTTGAGTAAGAAAATAAAAAATGCTATTGAATAAATTGGTCTTAAAAAACCCCTGCAGGATTTATATGTGATTAAAAGAGAAAAGATCCATTTTAAGCTCTAAAATAAATTTATATTGGTAGAATCAGTGGCATTGTGAAGGGTTTTCTTTTATTTTGAGTTTTTCAGTAAATAGGAAGATATCTAATAGGTGACAAAAACCGAATTTTGAATTTTTGGAAACTCTTGGAAAGATTTCACTCACTAATGTTTAAAGACATTAGAACTTTTATTTTATTGTATTTTTACTTTCATCTGGAGTTCTAGTTAGTCATGAAGCCTTATCTGATGTATTTTTTACATTGTTTCAGTGGTATTTTAAACTGATGTTAAGGTGATGAAATATATGCTAAAGCTTACTTGGCTGTGTTTTGAAGTCCTGGAAAGCATCCAACTATTTTTCTTTAGACAGTCTCTTTGAGTCAAAACAAGAAGATGCTATACCACCATAATACCAATATAGAATGAACTCAGAGAACACTAGTTTTCCTCATATTAACTGATCCTAAAGTATTTTCAAATTTTTTTTTTAATATATAATTTTAAAGTATATCAGCAGTAAGGGATGATGAAAAGAGAGGAATTAGAGCATGAGATTATCATGTAGCATATGTAAAACAGGTTGCTGGAGTCAACTTGTTTCATGGCAAACAGGTGTGTCTATTACAATAACAACATTCCTACATCTAATACTTATTGAAACTCATGCTTCTGGGTGTTTTAGAACAAATGCCAAGGATTAAGTTGGCATGAAGCCTAAACTAACCTTTCCTTCTGTAATAGGTACATACAAAAGCTGTTTCAGTTTCATGAAAGTATTGAATTTGTTCTTCATAATAAAGCTTGTTGAAGTATTATGTTTA
This sequence comes from Scolopax mira, assembly GCA_004320125.1. Classification (NCBI taxonomy): domain Eukaryota; kingdom Metazoa; phylum Chordata; class Aves; order Charadriiformes; family Scolopacidae; genus Scolopax; species Scolopax mira. The sequence goes on along the minus strand of BJBW01006028.1, from coordinate 22,042 downwards.
TGTGGACACAGAAAGCAAAACAAGAAGCTTATGTAAATAATTACTTCTCAATGTTTTCTGTAAATCCAAGGGTAGGACTTAAATGCAATTCAAGGTCAGCAGTGCTTTTTAAAATTTAAGCATAATGTTGTTTTGGAAATTAATTTTCATTTCACATATGGAGAATCAATTTAGCTGCATTAGATGATCATGAAGCTTTTACATTGGCCCGTGCACACATACCTAAGCATTTTTAAGGCATGTCTTTGGTTGATAAAAAATGGAAATAATTTTCATTATATAAAAGGCAGTGCAGAGAACGTATTGTTTGAGGTAATTGAAGCTGTCCTTTTCCTTGATTAAGGAAAATAATCAATATCTATTTCTTCCATAAAAGTGTAAAAGAACAGGACTAATTGAGAAACAATTAAATAGCAGTAATGAGATGTGGATTCAGTGAGAACTTTGAAGTGTATTTGCTTAAATTTTCTCCTATAATGCATTCCCCAAAATGCTTTTTGAAATTAAAAAGAGTAATTAAAAATAAAAAGAATAAATTCATAATTTTAAATGGAGGAAAAGATAATTTGGTATGAAATTCTTCAGTAAGAGTAGAAGTAAACAGAAGATTTATAATAGCAGTTCTTTCTCTGTAATTTCAGTCCTGACAGGTCTAACTTGCTTCCAGACAACTCAAAGGTAGCCAACTCATACATTTCTCCCTGATTCCAAGGAAATTCTTCTTTCTACCACCTCAGAGATTCCATATTGTTTTCTGAACATTATTCTCCTTCAGCTTGCTTAGCCTCTTTCCATGTGAAAGTGAAAGAATCTTTTTTCCTCTGAGGGATTTTCCTTACTTTTTTTTTTCAAAATAATACAAGCTTAGAAAGAGCTTCCAGTGGAAATGGATAAAACATAGGTATTCAGTGTCTTCTTTGCCCCAGTGTTCTCCAATATGGTCTGCTTGATCCACCTGATTGCCTTTTATGAAGGATTAAAAGGCTGGATTTCTGAATAATGTGAGGAGACTGGATGGATGTCATTTGCCTTGTCTAGCAAAGCTTTGAGCATTTTCTACCACAATACTCTTGTATGCATTTTTAGGACAATGAAGCTTGAGTAGATGGATGAGTAAAATGCTGTGTAGATGGTTGTGTTGAGAGGTTTTTACTCTGCCTGGAGGCCAGTATCAAGGAGACATTTAACAGGGTCTGTCCTGGAACCTGCTTTGTTTCACATCTCTATTGGTAATTGGGGAGAAGGCGTTGGAGGGTATGCTCGTCAGATTTGCAGATGACTCCAAACAGCGGTGAGTGCTTCTCCACCAAATTTTTGTGCTTTCCTAGGATAGTCTTTGTAATTTTTGAAAGGCATATAGGTGAAGAACAAAAAATAGGAATGTTTGTGAGCTCAAAATGCCATAACATCTATTTCTTAACTGCTACAAATTTGGGGATATGTTGGAGTATCAAAAATGGAAATAAATAATTATTGATTGATTGATGTGATTATGTAAAAAACATAATGTTTATCTTGGCTTCATTCATTTGATATGTGAACTTGTGAGCTGCAACCGTCGTAAGTGAGAATTCATAGACGCAAGATATCTATTGGTTTTGCCCTGATTAATTTGTACATACTTTTTCTTTCTTTTCCCCCACCTCAATTCCTTTTGTCAGGCTAGTGTAAAGCAGTAATGGGATTTTGCCAGTGCTTCACATATTGATTAATTCATTCCTTGGGAAACTTTCTTGCCTTGGGAGAATTTAATATTTGTTATTCCTAAGGATTACGTTGATTTCTAAATTTATAGCCTTTTCTTTCTGTTAATTTGAAAAATCTCATAAATTTGGAAGAATCTTGGTACTTTCTTTTGGTGTTATAATGCTCCCATTTGCTGATTTTGTTGAAGTTGGAATGAAAGAGTAAGAGGGGTTATCAGACCAGCTGGCAGTTTTTATTGAGGAGAACAAAGACAGTGCAAAATGATTAAAACACTCTCTTTTGAGATGTGTGTTGGGAATCTAGGACACTGTTAAATATATTTCTATTTTTGCTTAAGAATGTTTTAGCAATAAACAGTCTCTTGTGCTAATAACTTTCCAAGGAGACTTGCCTAACTTTAACCTACCTTGTTTTAACATTCAGTTAACAGACACATGGCAGTTGGACAGGGTCCCGTTGTTAGGAACACTCCTAAATGAAATGCCCCTCATTACTCATGATCCAAGTGGTATGTATGAAAAGGCAAAGCAGCCAACTCTCAATCTGTGATCTCCTTTAATGGGGGCGAAGGGGGATACTCTGGAGCCACGGAAGTCAAAAACAGAGACAAACATAGAAACAGCATGGTCAGGGGCTGTTTTAATCACATAATGGGGACATGATGATTTGATCCAGCTACACTCAACACTTAGGAATAGATGGGGCTTCTGAAAAATGAGTGTATTCCAAAGTGGAATAGTTTCAGGTTCAAATGAATTGGACTGCTTTCAACAGAATTATCAAATATCTTTCTCTCATTCTTGTGATTTTATTTATTACTCAGATAAAAGAAAGAATTGAACAACAAATTATGACAGGCTACCTTCTAACTATAGTGCAAACTATGCTAATAGAGAGAGCTGCAGAAGTTGACACTACTGTATTTTGGGGATAGAATCTGTATCCTTCTGCACAGTGATAATTAGACAGAATAGATTTGGCATTAGATGTTCCACAGTCTCGCAAAGAGAGGAGGAATAAATAGACCTTGTCTGCTGCTTAGCTACTGTTTTCAGAAAACAGAAACAAAATGTCTTCCAAAGACTTGAACTCATTCTGTACTTATTTTTATCATAGCACTAGTGCAGCCATATCTTAAGGGAGTGTTTTTTAAAAATAATTGATTTTTTAGCAGTGTCTTTTCTGGTGGTGAATGGTTCATAATTCTAATGTGAGATGATTACAAGCAAAATCATTGTTCCTACTCAATGCTGTCTGCTATTATTAAAAGAATAACTTCCATATATTCTTTAGCTATTATTAAGGATTCAGACCTGAATTTTTGATAGAGCCACCATGAATTTTTGAAATAGTAAATTTATCATTACTTTATCCATCTATGTTGTCCTGTTTTAGCTTGTATGCTCAGAGAAGGATTTTTATGCTATTTCTACTCTAAGTGTCTGCTAGTGGCCACTGTTTTATATTAACACTGGACCACACCAAGCTTTGGCTTGATGGAATATAGTTTTCTTGTGTATATATCCCTTTGAAGGAGAACATTTCAAGTTTTGTGTGCTGCATTGTTGTAGCTTGGATTGCTTATCTTCAATTCAGGTATTTACCTCTGACTTTAAGCTGAGATTAGGTTGTTTAAGCACAATACCATATTAGCAGTGACCCTAGTCCAGATGTCAGCAAAGTCTCCACTGAAAGGTGGTAGAGTTTGCTCTGTAAGATAGACTTCTGACCAGGTACAACCATGAAAGGTAAGCGTGAAGTATGTAGTTTTACATGCTCTGAAAATGCCACTTTAAATCTCAGGTTTTATTAATTTGAAGATACTCTTCAGACTATGAACTGTATTTAGGCAAGTCTGGTTGCTTCTACATAAAGCCTTAAAAGCAGCATTAGGAACCTGGCAGTTATCCTTATTTCCTCTGAAGACTTAAAAATTCTCTTCTACTAGGTACCATAGTGTTTTGAATGGCCATGCTGAGTATCCTCCATGATTGTTTTCAGCATACTGAACACCTAAGTTTTTTGCTGAGGGGCTTGAGTATTGAGCTAAGACAGTGAAGAGACTGTCACCATACTTTAACTCCAAGGAGAGTATGAAAACAGCTTCCAGTGAAAATAAGATTTCTTCTTGCACTTCGCACAAAGTAGTATTTAAATAACTTGTTTTTCTCAAGTACTGTTTCATCAAATCTTGTTCATTTTAAATGTATGTTTTAAAGATCAGGAATGTTTCATTTTGAATTGTTTTTACTTCCTGCTTTGATTTCAGTGCACTAGAGATTCTCAGTCTTGACTGGTGACACTTGAGTGTCATGTTTGCATCTCCATGTCCATCCTCATGGGAATTACAGGGCTAAATCAGAGATGGCCCTAGAAAATCTATAAACATGTATAACTGTAGGAAATAAAAAATGAAGATATTGGTAACAAGTTAATAAATTAATATAGTATTTTGTTGTTTGTTGATTATATCTCTCTAGTGTTTCTGTGTTTCTATGTTTTGCATATGTAGTGGAATCCACTACATGCATGAACCACCAGGTTTGGAGCTTCTTTAATATTTACCTAACATGCTGCTGACTTTTACTGTTAAGCAATGAAACTAGTAAAACTTATCTGCAGGAGAAGGAACTTGACAAAACAGAGTGCAGCCACTTTGCTACCATGACTGCCAAATTAAGTATACTGAAACTTTGAGCTAATAACATGTATCTTCAGCCTACCGAAATTTTTCAAGTGCATGCTCCAGCCATTGGAGGGCCGTTGCCTCCTCATGGGATAATCTGAAGGTGCACTAGAGGATAAGCCCATCCACATAGCCAGTGGCAGATGTCCTGGTTACACAGCTGTCAGCTGATAATGCTTGGGATGAAGTTACTGCTTAGCATTTCCCTTAGTTGGTCTGCAGTACATACAGGATTTTAAGCAACCAAATAGCATGCTTGTCTGACAAAACAACGAGAAGTAGAATGAATGTTTGAGTGAATTTAAATCTTAAAATAACTATTTTAACACATGACTGGTAGAAGTGGCCTGAAATGCCAAGGCATAGGCTAACTTTTGGTGTCTGTATAAATATTTCTCTTATTTGCACAATTTCGATAAGCAAGTAGTTAAATCTACATGAGTGGGTGTTGTGCTTGTAATTCACAAGCCTGGCTTGGGTTGGGGGGAGGAGTGGGGAGGGGAGGGGCAAGCTGAGGTTAAAGGTCTTTAGTGCTTTAGTGCTTTGGAGTTTGTTAAAGCCATGTTTTGAAAAGATGTTGGGAGTTCCCAAAGAAGGACATTGGTTTTTATTGTTCACTAATACCTCTGTTGCCAGACAAGGGGGCAGGGCTGGTCTCCCAAACTGTCTGTCATCCTCGCAGAATGTGAGGAGTGGAGAGTAGAGGAGCACAAAATGAAATTTCATCATGTAACCAGGGACTCATTGTTAACGCCGTCAAGCATATGGCACAGAGCTGAAATTTTTGTGCCAGGCCTGGTGAGCTAGTGGGAAAGCTCGCAAAACCAAACAAGCCATTTGGACTGATGGCGCTGCTAGTAGGAAGAAGCAGATGATAAAACAATTTTATTTAAAAGCTTAGAAAAATAGTCCTGTGATTTATTACCTAAGCCAACAGATGTACTGTACAATACTGTACTACATCATCGAGACAGCATTCTCTGATGTAATAAAGATATAAAATGGGGGGGAGGGGGGGGTGAGGAAGAGTGAAAAAGGAGTAGTGGAATTGAGGGCAAGTTGAGTATACTGTGGGAGATTTGTTGGCTTTTTTTTTTTTCTCCCATTGCAGAGTGTGAAATCCTAGTATGTCCCATAACCGAAAGGCTCTAAAAAATAATGGTAGGCTCAAAAGGGCTGATTGTTGCCACACATCAAATCACTGGCAAGCCATTCCCTGAGTATGGAAAGATGGTTCAGATTTTGTCATTCTTTTTCAGAAAGTTGTTGTTGTCAGCTCTGGGAAGGTTAGTGACCTAGGGACTGGGTGTGGATAGGGGAGAGGTTCGAGCTACTTTGGCAGACTTCAGATTATTAGCAGGAAAAAGCCAGGAGGAAACGTGCAGTTTCTGGAGTCCTGTTCAATGCTCCGAGAGCAACGAAAAACATGCAGGGTTTTCAGGAACACAGATGGCCATGCTGGACACAGACTTTGTGCTCAACTCAGCTGGTTCTCTCAGACCACCAGGTTTTTATCCTGCCTCCCTGCAACAATTTGAGAAGTTCCCTATAGTTGTATGTGAAAAGCATTGCCCAGATGGTGGGGATGGAAATGTAAATCAGCTGTAGAGAAAGCAGGAAGGGAAGGGAGGTGGCCAGTGCTGGCAGATACCCACTGTCTCAGAAATACATTTGAAACCTGCTACACGTTAGTTGTGTACCTGTAGATGTCGCCTGCTTTGCATCATAATTGTACAAGAATCTAAAGCTTTGCAAGAAGTCTGACAAAAGCAATTTAGTTTGTAAAACTGAGAAGCTGTGGGAATTAACAGTTTTTAAAAAGAAACCAGAATACTTCATTGCTGTGCTTAATGTATCTCTTTCATAGAGGGATTCAGGTAGTAGAGATAACCAGAAAAAGGAAGGAATGAGGGAGAATCGATGTCTGTACTTTCATACATACAAGCTTTTCTACATCTAAATTTCTGGATATCATATGTCTTTTTTTTATAACAGAACTAGTCACCATACACAGGTGGACAGATTTTTTTTTTATCCTCAAAGAAGATAAAGAGATGCTTTACTACTTGGATTTGGCTTTGTAGAACAAAATTTCTGTTTGTAAAACAGTGCAGGTTGATTCACAGCACTGGTTCGATTCACAACCAGCGAAAAACGTGGTTATAAGTGAATAGCAATTCAGTCAGGGAAGAAATGAAGGCACTTCCTTGCTCTCAGAAACTAAGACATATAAGAAATTATAAGAAATATCTGGGCAAATTTCTTGCAAAAATGTAGTTTTGACTGAAAATAAGCAAATTCTTGCACAGGGGAGGTGTTGATTTTGCTGGAAATTTTTATTTAAACACAAATTCAGGCTTTGTAAGTATACATTTCATACATTTAATCCTGAATAAATAAACATCTTGATAAAGCAGCATTTTTTGTTAAAGAATGTATTTGTTCCAGCACATTTGTTCCATGATTTGCTGCAAAACCTTGGAAGTGCTCAGATATGTCCATGAAGACACATACAAATATAACTTAAGGAAAGGGTAACAGAACCCGCAGCAAGAAGGCGGCAAATATGAGTGTGAGCATTTAAGAGTAAAAGATAGGTCATGTAATATAGTGGAGACAAAAAGATTAGTTTTTAACCCTTGGAAGTTACCCTGAGCTACTGGCCACATTTGTTGATATTTCTGATTCTGACGTGTGGAATTATTATTACAATTCATTGGTTTCAAGCCAGTTTGACACTTCTCCTTCCTAAAATAACGCAACCTGTTTGATGTCTGATTTCTTTTGTAAATTAGAATTTGTTGATAGATGAAATCTCAGTAAGTGTCTGAAGTGTAAGAGGCGATGTCAGATGGAACGTGCAGTCTGAAAGTGACTCAATTAGTATAGGAGAATTGAGGCTAGAGATTGTTTTAAAACATATAAATAATTTAAAAATATTTCATTTCAATTATGTTTGTGAGTGGAAATGTAAAAGCATATAATATTTTTTTCTCTTTGTTTATTTCACAGTACTTTGATATTTATTTTTTATTTTACTGCTTTCTTTTACGTGGCAAAAAAGGAAATGTTGAAATTCCAGCTTTCCAGTCAGGCCTAGCAATATTAAAAGTCATTAAACAGCCTGTGGAAGAAATTAGTGTTGGCATTGCATGGTATTTGCAGATTAAATGCCTTGAAGTCTTGTTTTCATTGTGTTAAATTTAGGCCATTATCACATATGATGACTTCTTTAGTTTTACAATAAAAACTTCATACCATGAAAAGAAGGTGGCTTATGGTAGTGACTGATGAAGGAATGATTTAGTTCTATTTATATCTCAAAAGAAAATTTTGTAAAATGGAGTTCTTATACAGTTTGCTCAAAAAAATCTTTTGAGAAGATGTATTGTTTCACGTTGTATACATACTAAAATACAAAAGTGTGTATTCTAAAATATCTTTGAAATATTATAATGTTCTTATAAATCACATTAAATTTGGCATGGCAAAGGACGCTTTCTTGCTCACACTATTGATCTTAATTAAACGAAGTGAAATAATTTTCATTGTGTCAGGGAAATGCAACATCCTGTCTATCGGCACATGACCTCTCTTTTGTGATGACCTAAAGAGAAAGACTGTATCATGGTGCTACGGGTCTAAACTTTGTGGAAATTTTCTAGAACATATTGGCATAGGAATTTTTGTGCAACAGGACATTTTTATGTACAAGAATTATAGTTTTACTGTGAATGTTTCGATATTTTGAGGGCAGGCCTTTCTTTAATATTCTCACATATTTCTGATTTATGCATTTTTTATGAAATTTTGCCCTAAAGCAATATGAGTACTACCTCTCTACTGTTTTCAGTAAGGACTCCTTTTTAGTAAAGGCATCAGGAACTGCGCATGGACCTCCTTATCCCCTTATCTATTTATCGTTAACAAAGCAACCAACTTCTGTCTCTGAAGGATTATTTTCTGCAGAAAGATTATTATGTCACAGGCCAAGAAAGAGACAGGAGACTGCAGTGATTCTGGGATTCTTGGGAAAGGACTATGTTACATACCCAGATTTTTCAGTCAACATCCTTTTCGGTCACCAAAGGGGTGCCATGACCTTTTCTGTCCTGTTCCTGCAAATGCAATAACATTTGCCTTGTGTCACAGAGACCTGTGCTGAATGTAGTCCTGTATGCTGCAGTCTGTATTACAGGCTTTCAGGTGCTGGTGGGTGGGAGTTTTACATTTTTTTGCATGAGATTTGTTAGGCCTGAAAAGTGGGGAAAACTCTTGGACAGTAGGAGACCCATTTGTTTCTACTGACAAAAAAAGAGGAGGTGATAGAACACTATGGAAGAAATGGCGACAAAAACTCAGTAGAGCAGGAAGCTCTACTCCTCTAATGCTACAAAAGCATGAGCTGAAGTTGTTGCATATATTGTGTAGGTAAAGTATCTAAACAGCAAAGAAAGGTTTTGGATTTGGGTCATCTTTTTTTTCCACAGAGCTGTTTTATATACAGTGTAAGTTACTGTTATGAGTATAGGGGTAATCAGAAGTTGAATTCAGTGCAAAGTACATATGAAACTACAGTAAACCTTATTTTAGGGCTTTAAAGAGATTAAATTATTTTTTTTTTAGCCAGCCCTAGGTATTTACTGTAAAACACTTGCAAATGGGACTGGGAGAGAGCAATTGCCCCAGAGTAACAACATAAAAATATCTGAGAAGTTATATGAAAACAAACCTGGTAGGTTTTTTATAGCACTTCTGTAGCTCATGATTTTTAAACCAGTCATCATCAGTGTTTTGGGCCTGACTTAAAGCTGCTGGGCTTTGAAAGTTTCTCAGGATAAGTATTCAATTTAAATATCTATTTTCTACTTTATCCATGAAGTCTAAGGTTCTGTATTTGCTCTTTTCCTTTTATGGTCAGAAGTTCTCATAAATAGGACTCTACACTGTAAATCTTGTGGAATATGATACCTGTGTGTGCTTTTTACTTCGTATTAACCAACATAATTTCTTTTCTATCCCTTTATTTCTCAAGGGCACATAATGCTTCATTGTGTTGACAATATGTCATCATCACATTTTGCTTTTGTGCCAAGGTCAGGAGTAAAACATCATAAAATACTGAAAATGAGGCCCTTAGAAGTCTTTTCATATTCCTGCCCTCTCTATCCTGCCTTAATTTGCTGGGTTTTGACCATTTTCTGCAGAAGAAATATTAAATGCCAGCCATTTGATGTGATACACATTTCTCCTTATCTTCACATAAAGCTTATTTACAGTAATAAAGCTTCCCTTCTTTACCTTCCACTTACAATACTGTAAGTTCAAAACCAGTAAGTTTTTTAATTGTATTTCAACATTTGCTATGGCAATTACATTTATGCATTCTTACTTCATAATACTCATTCTACGTCTTTGCCCATATGGTCAATGCAACTAATCTTTAAAATTTGTATCAAAAATGCATTTATTTTTCTAGGCTGCCACTCCCTATCTTTGAGCTTGATTGCAGTTTCACCAGTAGCCTTTCTTCCTTTTTCCCATCTCATCATCTTTATTATTTTCTTCCTTGGGTTATATCCAGTTTGGCTTTTAGTGAATGTTGTTTTATCCTCACAGTGCTAAAACCCAGATTTCTTTGAAGTTCAACCTCTTTTTTTTTTTTATCTTCATTTTTTGCAGGTACACATATTATTATACACATAGTAGCCGTTTATATGCAATCATTCATTACATTAGTTCTGGACACTTTTCTTACTAATTTAGGATTTCTGTTCCAAGTGGGGTGTCTATGTAGTTTTTTTATGTAGTTTTAACTTGAGGAAATTAAAAGCCTCTATAGAGTTTCAGACATTGAACTCTTTGGTTTGGATTAATTTGCTTACCAGAGGCCTTAATTCTTCACAGTCTGACATTTTTGCAATAAATCCTATTTTACCAACTGTTTTTTTATCTTTCCATTTAATTACTTAAATTATATTAATTTATATATAATATCATAACATACAATAATATTATAATATTTATAATATATAATATATTATATATTAACTTCATTAAAATATATTTTCCATTATTTCATTCCTGCTTACCAAAATTAAGTTTAAAGTAGATTTTTGTTTAGTTTTTTGGGGGGTTTTTTGTCTTTTTTGTTTGTTGATTAAATGTTTTTAATTCATTTTTCAAGTTCTCCTAGCTACTGCATCTAGAAATTACTGGGCCTACAATTTTTAGTAGTCTTTTCTTTTCCAAAATATGTCTGGGATACTCGTTTTTGTATAATGACACAATTATTGCCAGTAATTTACTCTGCCATAATAATACTGTAATTTTTGCCTATATCCAAAAAGGACTGTAGTTATGATTGGCAGACAGTGTACAGTCCCATTGGAATGCTTTGTTAAATGATTATTTTCCAAAAGAATTTTCTCCCAGGTAATTTTTAAATGCATGAATACTTACCCATCACTTTTATTTCTACTCTTCTTGAACAATTCTTTCCTTAGAGTACCTGTATTCATAATTTTTGGGTCTTATGTTATACTTAGCTTTGCCTTTTATACATATCATTCCAGTTTCTTCAGTGTTGATCATTCTTGCATAATTTTTTCTTGTTTTTCATTGACTTCACTCATTTTCCAAGCCAAGTTTGTCAGCTTTTTCACTATTTCCTAGTTTATTTTTGTTCTCCACTTATTGATGGTTTTTTTGTGTGTTTTCTCAAATTTTCAGTGGATTTTAAAATCTTTTTTTTTTTTTTTAATTATCTTTTTCCTGATTTTCCATGTTCTGTAATGTAGAGTTAGGAAACAAGCCTTTCTGTTCTCTACATTTAACTCCCTTCAGAATCTCATTTGCACTGACCTGAGAAAAGTATTATTTTACATTTTTGGACTACATACATTCAGACCCCTTTTCTCATTTCTGCCTTCTGACAGTTAAAGGCAATCTAGAGCACCAGTTCTTGATTTTTGTCATTATGTAATTAATTTTTTCTAATACGCAAAAGAATTCCACTACAAGTCACCTGATGTCTGCTTCTGTGAAACTTCTTCCCCAGCGTGGCAGATAGGTAATGTGCCTGTAAACATGGTTTTTTAAGGATGTCTTATGTTCATCAATGACAACATACCACCACCACCACCACCAATTTAGGATACTTTTCAGTATGTAGAGATCACTTTGTAACATTATTTTAGCAGATAGATGGGTATTAGCCTTTAGTACCTTTGCAAAGGCCTGAGTTACTAAGTTATTTAGGCAGTTGGACTAGGTGATCATTTGTAAGTCCCTTCCAACTGAACTACTCCTATTCTATTCTATTCTATTCTATTCTATTCTATTCTATTCTATTCTATTCTATTCTCATTCTCATTCTCATTCTCATTCTCATTCTTTTTGGTTGGGTTTTTTTTCCTACTAATTTGAAAGTTATATCTTTTGCATATCCAGTACACCATGTCTGCATCACCTGGGAGAGTTTCTACTGACTATTTAACTGTCACATTTCTGCACTTTTTATTCAGTTCTGCAGAGGAATCTCCTAGGGAGTATCTGTAAAGAAGGGTGGGATTTCTCCACGCAGAATGGTAGTCGCTGTATTGAAACATACAAAGTGGTCAATACACTTTGACCAACTTTCGGCCGGCACCTTCAAGACAGTCCAAAATTCATACTTGAAGCACCACTGGGCCAAGTAGTCAGACATTTTATTGTGAAGACAGCTAGGATCTCAGTGAGTCACCCTCATTGTAGTCAACTCACTGTTTCAAATCAGTCCGTTTTCTCACCTATGCAAATGAGGGAGTTCCTGAACCTTACAGGGAAATCATGACTTAAGTTCACTGGATGCACACACAGACACATCCCTGATACTGGACAGTTTTAGCTATTGGACAAACTTGAATTTCATACTTATATCTCATCTATTAGCTAAGTTCTATAACGCTTGCTACATTACCCTTGTGTTCTGCAGGTTTCTGAAATCTCATTTGCTCTGTAGCTTCCTCTATCCTGTCTTCAAATTCATCTGGATTCCTATTGTGTTTCTTGTCCCCATTAATTTCTTTCTGGGATATATCTTATTCCCCATTAATTCAGTTTGGAAAGAATCAAGACATAATTAACTTCTAGCAGATAATCATTTTCAGAAGAGAGTGCGCTGCATCTAATAAGGAAATTTTGCTGCATGCTGAAGTTTACAGCTGAGCAAGAATTTGTTGAAGCCATACTACTATTACACCATTGAAGAAGAGGAAAAAATACCAGCTTCCAACTTTTGCAAGACATTTAGCTATCCTGGGTTTCAGAATATCTTGCCTTTTCATTTCCAGATGAACTGAAAAGACATGGAGAATGTGATGAGAATTGGAGAAACAAGAGGCACAAGTGGATGCATTTCATGCAGTCATCACTATTAACCTTCAAAATGAGGATATAAAGGTGTAGAAGGCATACAGTCTAAATTCAGAGGGAGACAGGAAAGAAAAGGAGTGATTAGGCCTAGGGAGAAGGAAAGTACGAGTTTGTACTTTCCTTCAAATTTAATTGCCTTAATCCTCAGTTTGATCTTCACTAGAATGTTCCTCAGGAGAATAAGAGACAAAGAGCACACATTGAAATGACAAATCCACTAGCTTTCCTCTCAGATGGGGGACCTAGCCAGTAATTTCCTGACATTATTTTTCAAGCATCTTTACTACTTATTTGTGATATTGTGGTTTTCTGAATTGTTAGACGTTTCTTCTGAAGGACTAATGTTACTTGTTTTTGCAGACTTTATGCTTGATTTTACAGTATAATCTGTTTTTATGACTGCTTAGAAAATGGATTGGTACCTGGAGCCTGGAAACTTTGAACAGCATTTTCAAATATTTTACTTGTTTTAGCACTTATATTCCTTAAGTTTTCACCTGCATGTCTTAATACTTTGGGATTACTTTGTTTAATGGCCCCTGTCTCATTGAGGCTGGATGTCGGCCATACCTGTGACCCATTGTGCTTCTCTGTAATCTCCTCCTTTCTTGTGTCTTTCTTTGGGGAAGATAGAAGTAACAGCTTCAGGAGGCTTTCATGCATGTGGCCAATCTTCTCCTGAGTAAAGGCTGTAGATTGCACAGCTGCAATTCCTTAGTGGAAGCAGATGAACCGTGACCTACTGCCGGCGGCCACTTTCGGTTACATCATCCCACTAGTCACCACCCACTGCCGCAGACAGCCAGCCGGAGGGACGCGGCGAACAGGCGGCCTTTCATTGACACTTCATGAATTAATGGCTAGGGGCTACTCAAGAGGAGCACAGTTGGCATCTCTTCCTCCTTGGAGACCCAGTGTTTGAGATCCCTATGGCAGAAATTCAGGGAAAAGAGGATGGATTACAAGTGTCTCCTTGCTGCTTTGGAATGTGTTGTCCTTTTGGCAACAGTGCTTTTTTTGTTTTGGGTTTTTCCTTCTGTGCTACTAGGTTAGTATATTACCTAAAAAGATAACCCTCTTCATGCAGAATGCTTGAGGGAAAGCGCTAAAGATGAATTCCCATTCTTCTCGCATGACATCCTTTTGGTTCTTATTAAAAGATGACTGCATGTCTCTGTTTCTTATCATCCATGTTTTATACTTTAGCTCTCAGAAGGAGTGATGTTTACTGTGGTGAACAAACACTTCCTCTCTCCGTCTTGCTGATTTGAGATCTGCTCCTATGATGTGATCTGTCAGGCTGCCCTCAAAATGTGATTTTACTTTCCAATTAGAAATCGAGTGACGGATCAAACAAAAAGTAGCTAAACAATGGTTTGCTTTTGGATGTCAGACCAGCCAAAACTACGTGCTAATTCCCTGAAAATAAAGTAGTATCCATTACAGGGAGACTGTTGAAAAGTCAAGTCACTTCTGAGTGGCATTTATCCTCAATCACAGCTAATCTGATAGCACAACTTCTTAATACAGAAGCAAAAAAAATCTCCAGGGCAAAAGATTTTTTAACGTGAAGCAGAGTCTCTCAAAAATTTTCAACATCAATGCCTATACAGAAGGGTAAAGAAGAGGGGCTAGGCAAGTAGAATAATTGCATATAATTGGTAGCCAGATCCTAGTTACTAGTATGTAGTTTTGCATAAATTACTTTATACAGATGATTTCATATCAGTGAAACTGCATTTAATATTTCAGTACAACTTACTGATTTTCTGTTCCTCAGAGATATTTGTAACTGTGAAAAGAAAACAGGCTTTAAAATTCAAAATGTAGACAGGCATCAAATCCAAGGTGTTCACATTTGAAAGATAACTAATAGCAGCTGCATCTATGTTTTGTCTTAGAAAAGTGATGCAAGTAATAGTAATAATAATAATCTGTGCTGTTTGGAAGAATTATAGACAAAATCTATCCACCTACTTTAGTTTTGAAATGGTCTGACTTTACCAAACTGGACATTAACAGTTTTTTATCTGGTAGTAACTACTTCTGTGATTTGTTCTCCTTATTCATTTTGTTAGAATTATATTTGAAAATGAAATAGGGAAAGGAAATCCATGAATCAGTAGAATTTTTTTTCAAAATTCAAATGTGTTTCAGGTGAAATAAAATTTGAAGGATGATATCTTGAAATAAAATTAGTGGGTTTGATTTATATTGGCTTCAGTTTATTTTTGTTCTACCATATTCATAGGAGTTTTCTATATGATACTGGACAGTCGTAGACAGGAAAAAATTAAATAAGCCTATTTCTAAAAGAAAGTTAAATTAGTAGTGAAGCTAAAATTAATGCTGTGTCTCTCTGTATTTCATCCAGGAATGTAGTTCTACAAAGAGGTGCATGCTCCTCATTCAATGAGTCCCGATTGGTTATGTTTATATAAGGATAAAATCTTGGAATATACAAATTATACATTTAGTTCACCTAAATCACTTAAAGTTTTCTCACATTTTTCTCAAATTTTTTCTGAGCCACCAGAATCTGCAAAATTTAGGTGGGAATTGCTTGCAAATTTATAGTAAGACTGCTAGTATTTCCTGCCTCTTCTTAATCTGTGATGGCTGTGAGAGCAGTTGGTCTGTCTTAATGGAGTTTTAGCACTTTTCTCTCCTGGGAGAAATGAAACTGATGGGAAAAACAGGAAACCAAAAACTTCAAAACCATTTGTGGTTTTGGTTTTAGAAATACAAAGATTTTTTTTAGGTGGAGGCAAACATTTATTTTTCTGAAGCAATTTACAAGCCCATAAAATGTTCATCAAACCAATGACCGTTAGTTGATCCCTTCTTATACACACATTGTGGTGTTTAGAATATATATAAGTGCTATAATAATATAGATGAAAATGATTGGAATAAAACTGAAGTGATCCATTTGCTTGAGAATGAAATATTAAGCAAACAGTTGAAAATCTTTAAAAGTCTTCCTGTTGTCATATGAATAAATATAACAGCTCTGGAACTGGGTCACTGTCAAGCAAGAGAGAAATAGGGAGATCCTTTTAATGGAACAGTGCAACTGGGAACTGAATTCTTATTGGAAAACACCTGTTTCTTCCATTATTTCAATAATATGAATATACTCTAGTGATCACATTTCCCATTTTGTAAAATTAAAGTTATAGGAAGAGAGTCCTCTTTAGTCCTGCTAAATCCAAGAAGAGCACTCACAGATGGCTGAGGGTGTGTAATAGCTGTGAAAATACATTTTGTAGAGAGGGCTTGCAATTATCTGAGGTAAGTCGTGATGATTTCCTTGGTTCATGGTATTCTATAAGTTTCTGCAACAGTTTAGATAAAAATGCTTCATAAAAACACATTCTAGGGATTGTACGGAGTTACCATTAATATTCATGTGCTGTATAAGATGCCTGAAGCATGGCAAGGTGTTGGGTTTTTTTTTAAATTATCCTTAAATATTACTTTTCTAAAGCTTGCCAAACTATTTTCTGAGTTTAGTCCTGTTCTTCAACATGAATAATAAAGGCAAGTAATATATAATAAACTCTACATTTGAAGTGACTTTTGATTGTGTCTGATTAAAACTTTTACCTGAAGAAGAAAAAGAATATCTAAAGCAAGGCAATTTCAAGGCCTGCTGTCTCATCAAGGACAGTGTTTTGCCTTTTTTTTTCTCAGATAAATGTGGCTTGTATGCAGAGGTACATTCATCAGAAGTAGGAAGTGCTGAAACTTCAGCAAAACAGGTGCTGAAAAAGAAACATTTTTTTTCTGCTGTGTGAATCAATTTTCCTACAAATGAAAACAGAACTAGGAGAACTTTCTAGGATCAATTAGTCCCATCACCAATGTTGTACATCCTCATTTTTTACAGGTTTATTTTTAGGTTCCATTTTTTAAATTTGGGAGGGTTTTTGTGGTGTGGTTGGTTTGGTTGATTTTTTCCCCACCAGTACTCACATAGAGAAGCTGTTTCAAAATAACCCCCATCTGATACTATAATAGGAGTGTGAAACATAACTTTATGTGTCAAGACAGGAACTGCTTTTTCAATTCCCTGCTTTCCTACTGGAGGGAAATTAGTTTCTATTTTTAATGCAGCATACACTTAAATAAGACAAAAACAATTTTCAATAGGGTATGCATGCTTGTATGTAGCATGAAAGACTTCAAGACATAATAAAGATCCCAATATCTAAAGTGTGTAATGGAAGGTAATAATACACAGAAATGAAAAAGAAGGTGGCAACTGAAATCTAAGGTACATATTAGTTTTCATATCAGGTCTGGATTTTCTATTTAGACACGTGCATTTATGTACTGAATAGACAGCTTTAAATGACGTACCCTGACAGCTCTTCTTCTTAAGCTTATATGGGTGAAGTTTCAGTGTAAAATCCCAAATCCTCAAAATTTGCAATTATAATTATAAGAGAAAAAGTCTTTTTATTTTATAATTGTTAAAAATGCAAAATAATGAGGTCTACTACTAATAGATGCTTCCAAACATCTCCTTCATCTATGTTTCAGAGAAGTAGCTAAACAAATGGGCTGTGTGATGAAATACTGCTCTATAGCCCACTTAACCTTAGTCTTATTCACCAGTGAATCAAATATTAATGTTGTTATTATTATGATTAGTACCCCTGTTTCTTAGAAACTGCAGTGAGGTAAATACTTCATTTTACAAGGGCTGCTTAATTGTATTTTAGAAACTGTCATTGATAGCAGGTTTTTGTGCAGTAAATGATTCATTAAATCTGTTCAGCTGTCTGTTTGCAGGTTATCCAGAAACAGATCTGTTCACAGAATGTCATCCAGGTTTTTAATTGTTCCTCATATCACCACAAAGTCTCATTCTTAGTGATTTTGTCTCTTGATTTACTGATTTATACAGTATTGATGAACGAGACAATTCAAGATTTAACTAATCTGTATTTAGAGATTGCTGAAGACTGGTAACAGATTGTTAAAAATAAGTTGAACTTACTTTGAAGAAAAATAACAAAGGCTCATACATGGCCACTGGAAGTTTATAGAAAGACTTTTCTTAATTAACTATAAACAAAAATAAAGCAATGCTATGTATTTGTTTAGAGTTAGAATAAACAGGATTTTTAGGATACAAAATCAAATTAGCAGAGTTTATTTTAGGGAATATATTTTGAATGTTTGCTTACCCATTAAAAGTACTAGTCCACTACATTTCAGTAGGAAATGTAAAAATGAAGTTTTTATCAACCCTTTGAGCCAGTCAGTAGTTTTCATATAAATGAAGTCTTGCATTAGGTTTCACTAAGGGGGAAAAAACAGTTCTATTAAATGAGCAGATGAGTAAAAACTGGGAGCAAATCTGAACGTAGTAAGTGGTCTCTTGTAAATTCTCTGACTACTTTATGTTTTATCTACAGCTTTTATGATAAACATTTGTGCAGAATATTAATTAAAGATATTTTTAGCACAGGACCAGTTGGGGTGGGAGGCAGCTGTGTGTGTACCTTGTGGCAGATGTCTTTGTTAATTTTAAGTTTACTGACAAATAAGAAGCCATAAACACAGAAAAGTAAGATTTTCACACTAGGAAATCAGCAACAGAGCATAAGGAGTTTCATTTTTAAAAAAATAATGTGTGTAACATTTAGGCCAAATGGGAAAAATGGTGTAGTGTATTAGACTTTTAAAGGACATTTTTCATATGTCATCAAGACAGTGAATCAAAAATTTTGATTAGCATAGCCTGTTATTAATTTTCAACCACCGAAGCACACTGTTATGTTTAATTCCATGTGATACATGTTGTATTCTTCTTTTCCAAATCTACTGACTGTAACAATATCTCTAATAACTCTATGTTTACTTCCTCTTACTGCCTTCCTGCCTCTTTTTTTCTCATTCTCTCAATATATGGTACCCATGTCATAAATACTGTCCTTCTGAGTACACAGACTCTATTTATCTTTTTTGTGTTTGAAAGAATTGTAGAACTGTATTGGTTCTTTCATAGATACTTGCCTAACTTCATTTGAATTTATTGTATTTTCTGACTTTTGATTTTTTTCAAAAATTCTGGACTCTGATACCAGAAGAAGAGCAAGGTTTTCAGCTCCTGTAGGAGTCACTTATCCATGTGTTCCCATCCATCATTTCCATTGTGTACCATCTACCATTGTGTAAGAGTTCATTTTTCCTGCTTTTCTTGCTGCCATGTGTTACTAGAGTGACAAGGAGATGGGTGATAGTGGCATTAGACTAAGGAAGTATCAAGAGCTTTTTGGCAGCTGTTATGCATAGTGTCTCAATTTACTGGTCTAAGATTTGGGGTATATTATCTTTTGCAGAATTTTTCATTGCCATTCATAACATCAGCTGGAGAATAATAGTAGCACAAAATTTCTTTTCCCAGGGATAATTTACATGGAATTTAAGATCCTTCACGGAACTGTTCCTGCAAATGAAATCACTTCAGGAGATGCTCCTAAACTTCTTTGGGAAGGATTTCTGTTTTTTGTGGACTGTAGATATTCAAGATGCCTGTAATAGTTGTCTTCTAAACTTGAAGACTATGAGAAGGGTTTAAGAAACTGTCTTGTGGGAGACAGAAAACACGGTCCTGTTTCCATTTGTGAGGTGTGAGAAGAATTGCAGTCTATGTAGAAAGAAGTAACTTCAGAGCTACATGGTTTGCTTTGCTACTAAACTTACCAGGGCGGTTATAAGTAAGCCATATTTCAGTCTGTCGAAGTTAGTTTTAAATAATATTACTGATTTTAAATAAAAAATAGATTCCTACATTGTTTCTTGGAAACTATAGCTTGATACTGTATTCCAGGATCATCATGTCTTCACATGATTACATCCAGTGGTGTAAAGCATGTCACATTTGAAGACTTTTTTTTTTTTTTTTTTTGCTTTTTGTCATGGTGACTGTTTCACACTCTTGAAACAGCATCTCATTTTTCTTTCCAATTTCTTTGAATATACTGTGACTCGCTGGACTCTGTTGAAGATTTGAGAAAGAATCTTTACTTCACTCCTTTTAATGGCCTGAATCTGGACTTCTGGACAGGAGGCAATGCTATGTTTCGTATACCGTTAGTTGTGTCAGATATTCCACAAATTGGCACTGAATGCTGATATGTATCTGCAACACTTAAGTTCTTTGATAGCTATCTTCAGGAGGTCTACAGCTGAGTGAAAACAAAAAAAAAAAAAAATGGAAAAAAATGTATTCCACCTGTTAATAGATGATGTTATTCCAGTTTAAAACTTCAATTTGAAAATCCAGGATTTTTAACTTCATGGCTTTATCCACTTCTGCTTAGTGATGGAGTCTTCTAGACTTTCAAGATGTGGATTATGAATACTTTACTTCACTGCATTCTTAAAGGAAAATATTCTATATAAATCTTATTTCTTTATAAAGTCAGTCCAGTTTCTGTTTCATTGTTTTGCAAATATAAATATAAAAATTACAGATTAAAACCCAGAAAACCATCTGCTTGAAGTTCAGAACTTCTTGTTGATACCAGATAGCTGTGGAGAAACAAACCATTTTCTTTTTAAGAAATACCTCACATTTATGTGAAACAAAGTCCAGTCACTAGGCTACATTAAAATGACAAATTCTAATTTAGAAAAGTACACAATAAATTATCTAGAATGTATTGCAACAGGAATATCAAATATCATCAAAAGCCAATTTTCTAGCACACTATCACTGACATCCTGAATCAGACTAGTGTTCATCTGGTCCTGTGACTTGAGAATATAGCTTGAGAATACATATACAGCTTGAGAAACTAGTACCTGGTAAAAAGTACAGATTAAATAAGCAGACATAGTATAATCTGCCTTTTTCAAATAGAATATATAGACATCTCTGATTTTCTTGTTCCCTGAACTCTGACAGGTACCACACATTCCGATCAGCGTATGTTGTCATTCACCATGGTAACCCTGCATACTCTTCGTATTAATTTGCATGGTTCCATTCTAAACTACTTCCATTTCAGTCCTGCTGTATTTCGTTCATCCTTTGCTAATAAATTTCACAGTTCAGTTATCTCCAGTGGGTGTGACCACAACACCACCATGTTACATCTTTTGGGTAGCTTGGAGGACTGGACAGTGGCATCTAAATTCTAAGTTGATAGACCCACACTTTTGATGAAATGAGATGCTAAATTTGTCAGGGTGCTCAGTTACCTGTATGGTAGTGGGATATTCCCTTACACTATTAAAAAATACAGAACTAAAGAATTAAGAAAGTGGTATGTCGAAAAAGTGCATCAGTAAGAACTGCTAATGAAAGCTGTCAAAGTGTTTAGGTCAACTAGAAGATTCTTTTCATCTGGATTTTTGATGTGTTTTGGGCTTTTTATCTGGAAACTTTGCTTCTTTTAGAATTAACCACTGCAAGGACTGCTGCGTTTTACTCTGGATTGTGATAAATAGGAAGGAGTTGAAAGTAAAAATTATCTTTAGAATCCCAGATCATGGTATTTTAATCTGGGGTATACATCAAGCCCTAAAAGAGAGTGTTTTGCTCAGATGCCATACCAATGCCCGTAGCTTCAGTAAATTTCAAATTCCTTGAAGCCAAGACGGCCCCCAGAGAAGTCTTATGGCAGGCATTTGGGCATGCACTTAGAGGTTGTTTGATTCTCTGCTCTGTCTGTCTCTGTGCAGACTCTCTTGGTTGCTGGATTCTGCTTCTGTCTGCCTCAGCCCTAAATATATGCAGTAATCTTCTAGCAGCTCTGAGTAGCAGCTGGATATTATACTTTCTGTAGTTAGTATTTATTTCATTTGCATTTTCCACATTTGCTTTTTGGTTAGGTTTTACCATGTTTTAAGCAGAAAGATATGTCAAACTCCACTAAAAAGCATTTTAGGAGGGAATTCAGGTGTAATTTCACTGATTTCACTGAAATTTTAGAGTTGGAAGAGACCATCTAGTCCAACTCCCCTGCTGAAGCAGGATTGCCTAGAGCCTGTTAGAGCATGTTACTCTGGACTGCATCCAGGCAGGTCTTGAAAATCTCCAAAGAAGGGGACTCCACGACCTCCCTGGGTAGCCGGTTCCAGGGCTCTGTCACCCTCACCATGAAGTTTTTCCTCATATTTGAGTGGAACTCCTATGGTCTTGAAAATCTCCAAAGAAGGGGACTCCACGATCTCCCTGGGTAGCCGGTTCCAGGGCTCTGTCACCCTCAC